>CAWUFW010017067.1:0-280147 GCA_963921515.1 Calotriton arnoldi
TATGTGTATGTCATGTCACATACCCCGTGAGTCCCATGTGGGACGGTATGTTTGAGCCAGGGTGTCCCAGTGGCACAATAGTGATGGTCCTCCACAGTCTTTGTGCATGTAGTGTTTACAATGTCTCTGATTTCATGTGCACAATGGGAGACAGTCTCCACATCCAGGTTGTGTGTGCATGGACTCTGATGTTGTGCGTGTGTGTCACAGACGTCCATGTCTGTCCTGCCGTGGCAAGTGGGGCCACTACCTGTGGGGTCATGGTTGTTTTGCTGTGGTGTATACATGATACTCCATGTAATGCCAGTGTCCATGTGGCATTACAGGGTCCCTGGGAATGTACCTGTCGTTGAGCTGTGGTGCCTGGGGCACATCTGTCCTCACATGTCACTGTGGGGGTTATTGTGACACGGCAGCAGGAGATGGGAACTGTGACACGGCCTCATGATATCCAATGGGCCAACCTGGGACAAATTGATGCCACCTGTTGGACCGTGTTGACAGATGTTGGCCATGTATGTACCATACATGTCCTTCCGGTACTGCACACTTCATGTAGTTGTGCCTCATAATGATGTATGTTGGGATCTTGAGTGTGTTCAATGCCGCATATGTGGGGTGACTGACAATCTTGCTTACTTCTCCTCTGCACTGCAGGGCTCCTGCTGTCCATCGGCCATTCCCAGACCTGGCAACGATGGTGGAACGGGACAGCATCCGACGGTACCGCTTCACCAGGCAGCTGATTGAGGATTTGGCAGTGCAGTTGTCCCCACATTTGCAGCCTGGCCGGCCGTATCCTACGGTGCTGATCCCCAAGGTGAAGGTGATGGCAGCCCTACACTTCTTTGCCACTGGTACCTTCCAACATACTGTGGCGACTGCTGGTGGGATGTCACAGACCATGTTCAGCCGTGTGCTCTGCGATGTTTTGGCGGCAATGTTGCTCTTCCTGAACCGGTACATCTATTTCCCTAGACTGCGACGACTCACTGACGTGAAGAGTGACTTTTATGCCCTGGGGAGGATGCCGCATGTAATTGGCTCCATTGATGGGACACATGTGGCTTTGGTACCACCACAGGCCCAGGAGCAGGCCTACAGGAACCGCAAGCACTACCACTCGGTCAATGCACTGGTGGTGTGTCTTGCAGACATGACCATCACACACGTGTGTGCCCGTTTCCCTGGTTCAGCACACGATGCCTTTGTGATGAGGAGTAGTCACATCCCCAGGATGATGGCACAGATGCAGAACCAGCGTGCCTGGCTTGTCGGTGTGTACTGACTTTGTGCCATTGTGTGTGATCTGATCTGTAGTATTCCGCCCACTTTTCCAAGTCAGCTAATGTGCACTTGTCTGTCCGTAGGTGACTCGGGATACCCCAACATGCCGTGGTTGCTGACACCCCTCAGGAACCCTGTGACACCTGCCCAGATGCGCTACAATGAGGCACATGGTCGGACCAGGAGAGTGATTGAGCGGACCTTTGGTCTCCTGAAGAGCCGCTTCCGCTGCCTGGACAAGACCGGAGGGTCCCTCCCATATGCCCCTGCGAAAGTGTGCAAGATTATCATCGTCTGCTGCATGCTCCACAACCTGGCAGTGCGGAAGGAGTTGCCTCTCATCCAGGATGACAATGACCAACATCCGCCACCTGTGGAGGATCCTGGCCTGGACCACGATGCCAGTGACGATGATGATGATGATGGTGATGGTGATGTCCGCACACAGCTCATCACCAACTTCTTTAGCTGAATGTGAGTATCCTGAGGTGTCATGTCAATGATGTGAGTTGGCATGATGTGTGGGTGGTGCTCTGGTGCTGTTGGAGTGTGTCCATGGGCTACTTGACTGGATGTGTGTTGCGATGTGTGGTGACAGGTGGGCTGTACTCCCCAACAGTGTTGACATGCTAACTTGGTTCTGGGTGGGTATCTTGTAACATGTATTGTGCATGAGTTTTGCTGTTCTGTCCTGTACTCCATTGCTTTTGACTGTGTGTCATTTCTGTCCTTCACAGGGTACTTTCAGATTCGTTTGGTCAACTGTGTCCACCGGCGGCGTGATTGCACATCCAGGCTGGTAGCTGTTGTGTCCCTACAGGTGATGTGCGCCACACCCATGGACTTCCTTCCGTCTACAGTTGTTGACTGTGTGCCCGCTGCCAGGTGGGGTTACCTTGCATCTGTAGTGGTTACGGCATGTTGCAACTGTGTAATAAACCTGTGCTTCACTTTGTGATGTGCGTTGTCTGTGGTCACACATTTGACTGCCATTTGCTTACTGCACCTGTGGGCTACTTGACTACAACTGGGAATGGGTGTGGTGTCTGTGCATTGCACCGTCTTCCCTGGCAACATCAGTGTAGGCAATGAGTCAGATGGCCTAGGTGTGTATGTGTTGTGTAGCCCTGGTGGTGTGTCTCCCTCATGTGTGTCACGTTGCCTGTACTCACATGCCTGTGTTGTCCTTGCTGTTGCAGTTCGCATACACAGTGTAATTTTGCAGTTCATCATCCCCATAACAGCACCCACGTTGGAATCACGACAGAGGCAAGTATGGTGTATTAGTGTGTTTATTGTGATACATTTGTGTTAATAGTGCATAGGATGGGTTGTGCTGTACATAAATCTTGCAATCCCAAGTTCCTAGGTGAATTGAAAGTCCGGGTAGACAGGATCCCCAGTATCGGGGCCACAGTTGTCTGACACATTGGTCCAACTTGTACTCCCCATGCAATGTGTGGGAGTAGTGTTGCCGTCAACAGGGTGAACAGTCTGTGCACAAGGCGAACATCCAGAACAGGTTCAGGCTTCCTGGGAGTTGCGTTTGGCCATCGGCCTCTCACTTTTCCCTCCTCGGACGACCCCTCTTCTTGGGGGGGCCCTCAAGTACAGGCTGCTGCGGTGCAGGGGACTCTCCGCCAGAGTCCTCCCTCCCTCCCTGTGGCAGTTGCAGTTTGTTCGGCACCAGATGTTGTTGGCACACAGGGAGGTGTGGACTGGTTGCTGTTCATCTGGCGGAGGCATTGTAAAATGTCCCTGTGCACCGCCGTCATCTCATGCAGTGCATCCCACTTGGACTCCACCGCGGGACATGTGTGAGTCCACACGGGACATGTGTGACTCCACGTGGGACATGTGGGAGTCCAAGCGGGCATGATGGGCAGCCTGCTGCTGTTTAATGTCTCTGAGGAGCCCCACTACCTGGCTGAGCTCTCCGGTGCTGGACTGGTACGCATCAGCTATGCGTACCAGTTGTGAGTCATCATGCACACCAGCAACGTCTGCAAGCAGCGACCTCTGTCTCCACCCCTCCCACCACCCCTGCTGACATGTGCAGTGTGTGCAGTGGCACGCACAGATAACCCTGGTCCACCTTGGGGGTTGGTGGTGGTGGTGGTGTCCATGGCCCCAGGTTGGTCCAGGGTCACTGTGCTGGTGTTGCTCCTTGTCCTGTCCATGTTGGCAGGGATGGTATTCGTGGTGACATTCGTTGGAGGGGTGGGTGCAGGGGGTGCAGCTGGTGGTCCTGCTGGTGCTGCAGCTGGTGGTCCTGCTGGTGCTGCATGTTGACTTGCACCGGATGTGCCAGGTTGTTCTTCATCGTCCGAGGAGGACAGAGGCTGCTACGACGCCAGTGAGCTCGGCATCCTCTTGAGCCTGGGACTGGGACTCCTCAGCGTCTGCTGCTGTGTCCCCATCATCACCTGTTTTGGGAGACACAAACAATGTATGTCATGTTTCTGCAGGCATCAATGGTTGACACACATGACAGTTGTGACTGTGCCTCTGGGTGCGGGCCTGTACATTGCATTGTCCTAAGTCGTCACAGTCAGGGGTTGATATTGGTGTGGCACATTGTCCTGCATTATTTGGGCATTTCTATGTATTTTCTGGGGTGTGAACATGGTCTGCATTGGTTGTGTTTGGTTGACAGCCGGCCCTCCTTCCCACCCACCCAGCCAGTCAGTTATCCCACCATGGAACGTGCTTGCGTTGCAGGGAGTGTAAGTTGTCTCTCAGGATGTCAGTCAGTGGTGTCCTGCTGTTTGTTGGTGCACATTTGCCAGCAGGGCCTTGTGCTCCCCACAGCAGTAGCCAGTGTCAGCCATCTTGTGAGTCCTTCTCCACTCCCTGTGATGTGAGCATGGTTCAGGGTGGTGTTGATGGGACAGTTGTGGGGGTGACCAATATCAGTGACTACGACTCCCATCATGCTATTGCCTCCTCCCCCCTTCCCAGCATGCCCATGCTTCCTTCCTTTGACTCTGCTTCCCTGTGGGGTGGGCTGGCTGTGCTGACAGGATGGCTGGGAGTGTTGTCCTGGCAGTTGTTTGGCTAAGAGTCCCAAGAGTGTCCCTGTGCTTCACACAACATGACCCAGGGTGGTGGTTCTTTGTGGGATCTTGTGTTAGGATGGGGGGCATTGCATTCTACCAGGTGGGTACTGTGGAGTTTGTGTTGGGGTGTGTGTGAGGGGAGGTGCTTGTGACTATGGTTAGTGCTGCAAGTCCTCCTTCCCACCCAGCCTGCCAGCCAGTTATCCCACCATGGAACGTGCTTGCATTGCAGGGAGTGTAAGTTGTCTCTCAGGATGTCAGTCAGTGGTGTCCTGCTGTTTGTTGGTGCACAGTTGCCAGCAGGGCCTTGTGCTCCCCACAGCAGTAGCCAGTGTCAGCCATCTTGTGAGTCCTTCTCCACTCCCTGTGATGTGAGCATGGTTCAGGGTGGTGTTGATGGGACAGTTGTGGGGGTGAGCTATGTCTGTGACTACGACTCCCATCATGCCATTGCCTCCACCCCACTTCCCAGCATTCCCATACTTACTTGCTTTTGTGTGGAGTTCAGTGTGTGTGGGTGTGAGAGCAATAGCAAGATGGCTGACAGTGGTGTCCTGCTGTTGGTTGGTGTGCAGTACCCAGCATGCCCTTGTGCTCCCCACGACACAGCAACAGTGTCAGACATCTTTGATGGGCCTTTCCATTCTCTGTGGGATGTGCATGCGTGAGTGTGAGCTTGCTGGGCCATGTGGTGGGGGATGTAGAGCTGTGACTACGACTCCCATCATGCTATTGCCTCCTCCCCCTTCCCAGCATGCCCATGCTTCCTTCCTTTTGACTCTGCTTCCCTGTGGGGTGGGCTGGCTGTGCTGACAGGATGGCTGGGAGTGTTGTCCTGGCAGTTGTTTGGCTAGAAGTCCCAAGAGTGTCCCTGTGCTTCACACAACATAACCCAGGGTGGTGGTTCTTTGTGGGATCTTGTGTTAGGATGGGGGGCATTGCATTCTACCAGGTGGGTTCTGTGGAGTTTGTGTTGGGGGTGTGTGAGGGAGGTGCTTGTGACTATGGTCAGTGCTGCAAGTCCCCCTTCCCACCCAGCCAGCCAGATATCCCACCATGGAACGTGCTTGCATTGCAGGGAGTGTAAGTTGTCTCTCAGGATGTCAGTCAGTGGTGTCCTGCTGTTTGTTGGTGCACAGTTGCCAGCAGGGCCTTGTGCTCCCCACAGCAGTAGCCAGTGTCAGCCATCTTGTGAGTCCTTCTCCACTTCCTGAGATGTGAGCATGGTTCATGGTGGTGTTGATGGGACAGTTGTGGGGGGGGCAATATGTGTGACTGCGACTCCCATGATGCTATTGGCTACACTGACTTGGCCAGCATACACAGAATTCCTTCCTTTGAGTGGTCTTCACTGTGTGTTGGTGTTGTTGTGGTGGCTACATGTGTGGATGTGTTTGTTAGTTCTATTTGTGCCACTGCCTAGCTGTAGTTGTGGTTGTGTTTGTACATGTGTTGGCACAGTTGGATGTGACTTTTTTGATGGCATGTGTTGTGTTTATCTGACTGACATACACATTTTGGGATGATTCTGTTCTGGTTGCTGTGTAATTGCTATGAGTGCATGGTTTGACTCTCCCCTTGACAGTGATGTGTGTGTTTTGTGGCAGTATATTGTGTACATTTGTTGTGTACTCACCAGGCTCTGGGATGTCCTCTAGTCCATATACGCTCACTGGCGGAAGGATGGCCCGCACCTTCTCCTCCCAGGGCCTGAGGTATATTGGCTTGGCAGGAGGGCCACTGCCGGTGTGTTGGCTGTTGATGTAGTCTTTCGTCAGCATTTTCCGTACCCTCCTGCGCACGTCATACCACCTGTTCTGGATGTCGGTCTTTGTGCGCCGACATGGTGATTGGGCGTTCACCCTGTTGATGATCCTCTCCCACATCTTGGTTTTCTGCTACATGGGGGTCTGTTGGACCAGTGTGCCAAACAGCTGTGGCTCCACCCTGAGGATCTCATCTACCATGACTTCCAATTCACTATCTAGGAACTTGGGATTCTTCTTGGGGGGCATGGTGATGGGTGGTGATGGTGGGTGATGTGTGTGTTGGTGTGCAGGTGAGGGTGTGTGAGTGTGTGTTTTGCTGGGTGTATGTGAGGTAGGTATTTGTTGGTGTGCTGATGGTGTGTGGCTTGTGTGAGGGATGAGCTGTGGGTGTGTGGTTGCTTTCTCTTGGGTGCTGGCAGTGGAATGGCATTTGCAAAGGCTCATGGTAGTGATTTGTGTCCTTTATATAGGTGGAGTTGTGGGTGTGTCTTTGTTCTCTGTCCCCACCCCCAGTATTTATTGGCTTGGTAATTGCTTGTTTGGCCTTTTTTGGGTGATTTTTCCTTTGTGCTGTTTGTGTATGTTGGAAACGTTCTTGTGACCGAGTCGGACCCTGCATTGGTCTCGTACGGTGTTCTCCGTTTCGTTCACGCTGTGTTTGTGCAGTTTTCTATGCTGCGTACGCGTCGGTCGCGGTGTATTGTGTTGCTTCGGCTCGGTTTTGTATGCGTGTCGGTCGTGCGGCTTGTCCTCCCGTCCGACTCGCTCGTGGTTTCGCGCCTTGCATCGTACTTTGCGGTTTGGAGTTCGCGTGTACGTTTCGGTCGGATTTGTTCCGGGTGCGTGTCGGTCGGTTGGATTCGCGTGTTTTCCGGCCGGATTGCTGTTTTCCGTGCGGCTCGGTCGGTCGACTTTGTTTCGGTACGTGTCGGTCGGATTTTCGCGCCTTGCATCGTACTTGGCGTGTCGTGCGCCACGGGTACGTGTCGGTCGGTATTTTTCCGGATCCGAGTCGGTCGGTGCTTTTTCCGGCCCGAATCGGAATCGACCCCTAAATCTCAGGAAAATAACAGAACGTGAAAACATATACAGGTTCTGTGTGAAAGCACAATGTGGCACAAAAGCAAGAATGTTTATATAGTAATGTGTGCAAAAGAAAATGAGGCCTACAATGTGTATAATTAGGCTAACATAAGGAAAACTACAATGGGTCATACAGGAAACACATGACAGTGTTTTCATCAATGATGTAATTTCAGATGTTGCAGTGATGTTACCAGTGATGTCATAGATCATGTCATGAGGGAATTAATAGATGGGGTAAATTAGCAGGGCAGGGGAGCGAGTTATAGTTTCTTTAGGGCACGAGGTATGGTTACTTGAGATAATTATGACTGGTGAAATTCAGTGATTTTGTCCTTTTAAAATGGTATGTTTTGACTGACATATCTCTCTCTCTCACACACACACATACACACACACACACACACACACACACATACACATACACACACACACACAAACACACACATATATTTTACACACAACTTCGGCCCGAACCGCTAGACAGAATCACACTAAATTTGGCAGAAAGGTAGTTCTTGGTCAAGAAAGCACCCTTTTTGTTATTTGGTGTAAATTGGTTCTGTAGTTTTTGAGATATTAAAGAAAATCCAAATTTGTATATCTAGAGTTGTGATGCCTATGCGAATATTGACGATCTTGTGCAAAGTTCTGATTGGCTGCCATTAATTCATCTAGGAAGTGTTAGCAACCATATTGGGACACAGCAGAGGCCGAGCCACATAAAAAAATTAAAATAAAGAAAAAGGGGGCGGGGTAGGAATACCCTGACCCCTAAGCTTGGTGCCGCGAGGCCCCCCTCCTAAGCTCCCAAGAGCCCCGGGGACAACCACCTTCCCAGAGCCAGAAATTGTTTTTGAAGGGGGAGAGGGACCACGTGGACCACCAACTAACCGGGCCCGGCCCAAAAGAACAAAGGAGGGGGCGCCCACCCTTCCTGGAGCCATTATTGGTCCTGGGGACCGGCAACCCCCAGGGCCGGTACCTGCTATCTCCAGTGGTGCCTACCCTCGGGAGATAGCAGTTTACTTTTGCTTGGCGGAAGCAAGAGCAAACAGTAACTTTACTCCCAGCGGGCAGGAGCAGGAAAACTGTTCCTGATTGCTGGGAGCGGAGCTTTCATCCGTTTCCCTGCCCGCTGTCAAGCGGTCAGGAAAACAGATGAAAAGATTGCTTCTGCACACAGGGAGAAACATTTTTGGGTGCTCCCTACGTGTAGGAGGGATGCCAGCTCGGTACGGCGGGGGCATTGTTTCTTCCCTCGCAGTCCCCATCGTAGCACACTGGGTGGGCTCCAGGGCACCCAGGAGCAAGAGGCCAGACCCCGGGGACTTTATATAGGTTCGGGGAGGGGGGTCACCCACCCCCTACCCTTCCATTTATTGGCCCGGCCCTAGGGGATGGGGTCCCCAGGAATAAAATCAGCCTTGGGGGGCTGCACAGTCTCCCTTTCCCATCAATTCTTGGCCAGCCCCCGAGGGATGGGGTCCACGGAGCAGAAATTGGCCTGGGAAGAGGGCCCCTCTCCTCTATAAAAGGCAATTCCACATTGAAAGATGATCTGAAATTCTTTGTGGAAGTGAATACATCATTGATCTATTGGAGCACAGTCCGTAGTGACTATTGCAAGTGGGTTCCTTCCATGGTTCTCCCTTTAAATTACTACAAGTATGCAAATATGCAAATCACTTGGAAGCTTCACCCGTTTGGTCCTGCCCACCTTAGTAGTATGCAAAGGTCTTCCCACCTTTAGCCAGGATGATGGACAGCTGAAGAAGAGGCCCCTCGGTGAGCTTCCCTCTGATTTTGGTGAGGCGTTCTTGATGCCAAGGAATATGAGGACATCTTCATCAAACAAAGAAGAACTTCCTTCATATAGTTAAGAAGAAGGACCCTTGTTTGGTGGAGAATGACCTCTTTGTACTCTCGTTGTCTTCTATATAGGTATATTCATGTTATCACAGATTTCTAGATAAAGATGCACGAGGAACAATCACATTGTTAAAATGCACACAAGGTCACTGGTGACATTTCCTCATGGTCGATTATGCAGCTGTAGTGTAGAATACGTATTGGACATTTACCCAACGAGGTAACACTTAGGGCCCGATTACGATGCGGTTAGGAAAGCATTCCCACCTAGGGCCCCATTACGATGTGGTTAGAAAGGCATCCTAACGGCATTTGCTCCTTCCGAATCGAACAGGAACGTGTCTTCCTGACCGAGGGCCAGATTATGATGTGGTTAGGAACATAGGCTCCTATTGAAGTCAATGGGAGTCCAACCAAATCGTATCTGGAAGTATCCGGATGCATCGTACTCAGTCGGTCAAACTCTCCTGATCCGAGTGGGTCGGAAACCATTTCCAAACTGATTCGGTCGGGAAGATTTCCTAACCGCATCGTAATTGGCCCCTTAGTAATTAACCGGTAGAAAGAACTCAACTTAGATAGATATTTCATGTAAAGCTGTGCTCTCTTGTTGGATGAAGGGGCAGGTGCAGTTCCATTGTGGCCCAGTTACTCACACAACTACTGACACACCCACACAGACACTTAGACACCCACTCACACACTCAGGTACTCACACACCCACTGACAGACCCACTCAGACACTGGTACACCCACTAACAGACCCACTAAGATACTCACGCACCCTCTCACAGACCCACTCACATACCCACTCACAGACCTACTCAGACACTCTCACACACAGAAAGAGGTCAACAGAAAGGTGGTATTTTAATGACACAAAGCTCAAACCAACTTCCAGTTATAAATATTTGGGCATCTTTTTTGACACCAGATGTACATTTATCAAGCATAAAGAAGCATTAAAAACCAAAGCCCTGTCGTTAGAAGCTGCTGCTGCAAAACTGTCAAAACAGCTACTTGGCCCGAGCCTAACTCCCATGCTGAAAGTGATGAAGGCTAAGGTGATCAATTCCTTGACATATGGGCACAAGATCACTAAGGGCACAACTAGTACATTAATAAACAAGCTAACAACCAAAATCTTTAAACAAGCTTTTCGGTTGCCAAGATCTACCTCGCCAGCCCAAGTGAGACTTGAACTGGGACTACAAGACCACCATGGAGTTGAGGCAGGCGCATTTATAAAACTGTGTCATAGACTGCGCCGTGCTCGGGAGGGTTCCCTGGAGGCCCGACTATGGCAGGAAATACAAAAAAATCAGACCAGCCAAAAGCATCGGCAACTCCTGGATCGCAGTTTACAGTTATTAGGAGTAAAAGACCTTTGGGAAACAAATCCCACCTACCCGGTGTTAAAGATCGCTATTAAAAAAACTGTTAGACTGTGGTCCTTTCACTCGGACAGGGAAATACTGTCAAAAAGGAAACACGCTTGGGCCATAATCTCCAATTTTAAACTGGGTGTTCAGCCGCCCTATCTATCAAGCACATTCGCACTTTATTGGAAACAAAAGTTTTTAGCCCTGAGGATGGGTGACTGGCCCTTTCTGAAGAACCTTCCCGAATGGCGCCGGCCAGGTTGCAGTACTGAATGCAGGTTGTGTGGCTATCATTCTGAAGCAATGGAACACATCGTTTGTGTATGCCCGGCATTGCTCATGGCCAGACGGTCATTATTGCGGGACCAATGGATCAGGTTGGGAGTTCGATCTTGCCGCCAAGCAATAATGGCCACTCTAAATCCTGACAACACCAAGTTGAACATTTGGCTTACGAAATTTGTCCACAAAGCGTCAAAACTACTGGAAGCCACAACCGCAACCAAGCCCTCCTCATCTTAGCACGGCGGCCGAGTTAAAAGGCTCAACAACTGAATCAGAGACTACAACATCAGAAAATCAGAGCGAGGTCTTTCAGCAGAACATTATTAGCCTATAATGACCTCCCCAATCTTTAGTAATTTAAAACCCACTATTTTTAACATTTATTATTGTCATTTTTTATTGTCCGAACCAGTTGTGTTTTAAATTGTAAATGGTTTTTTTAACCAATCAATAAAGCATATTATTATTATCACTCTCACACACACACTCATAGACCCACTCAGGCACTCATGCACCCACTCACAGACACACTCAGACACTCACACACCCGCTCACAAACCTACTCAGGCACTCATGAACCAATTCACAGAACCACTCAGACACTTTCACAGCCACTCACATACCCATTCAGACACTCATGCACCCACTCACAGACCCACTCTGACACTCATGCACCCACTCATAGAGCCACTCATGCTCTCTCATACCCACTCACAGACATACTCAGAGACTCATGCACTGGCTTACAGACCCACTCAGGGACTCCCACTCCCACTCACAGACCCACTCAGATATATCACCCACTCACAGACCATTCAGCAACTCATGCACCCATTCACAGACTCATTCAGACACTCATGCACTCACTCACAGACTGCCTCACACACTCATGCAAGCACTCGCAAAACCCATTCAGCGACTCCTGTATCCACTCACACTCATTCATACACTCATGCACTCACTCACAGACTGCCTCACACACTCATGCAAGCACTCACAAACCCACTCAGACACTTTCACACCCACTAACAGACCCACTCAGACACTCATGCACCCACTGATATCCCACTCAGACATTTACAAACCGAGTCACAGACCCACTCAGCCACTCACTCACCCATTTACAGATCTACTGAGACACTCACGTACTCACTCACACACCCAGTGAGACACTTATGCACCCACTTCCAGACCCACTGAGACACTCCCATACCCACACAAACCCATTGAGACACTCATGAACTCACTCACACACTCAGAGACACTTATGCACTCACTGACACACCCACTGAGACACTGATGCACCCATTCACGCACCCACTGAGACACACACACCCACTCACACACTTAGTTGCTCATTCACATACCCACTTACAGATCCACTCAGATATTCATGCATCTACTCAGAGATCTATTTAGACACTCATGCACCCACTCACAGACCTACTCAGAGACTCATGCACTGACTCACAGACCCACTCAGAGACTCACACACCCACTCACAGACCCACTCAGAGACATATCACCCACTCACAGACCATTCAGTAACTCAGGCACCCACTCTCAGACTCATTCAGACACTCATGCACTCACTCACAGACTGCCTTGCACACTCATGGAAACACTCGCAAAACCCATTCAGTGACTCATGTACCCACTCACACTCATTCAGACACTCAAGCACTCACTCACAGACTGCCTCACACACTCATGCAAGCACTCACAAACCCACTCAGACACTTTACACCCACTAACAGACCCACTCAGAAACTCATGCACCCACTGATATCCCACTCAGATGCTTACAAACCCAGTCACAGACCCACTCGGACACTCACTCACCCCTTTACAGACTCACTGAGACACTCACGTACCGACTCACACACCCAGTGAGACACTTATGCACCTACTTCCAGACCCACTGAGACACTCCCACACCCACACAAACCCATTGAGACACTCATGAACTCAGTCACACACTCACTGAGACACTGACGCACCCATTCATACTCCCACTGAGACACACACACCCACTCACACACTTAGTCAGACATTCACACACCCACTTACAGATCCACTCAGATATTCCATGCATCTACTCACAGATCCATTTAGACGCTCAAGCACCCACTCACAAACCCACACAGACACTCACACACCCAGCCACAGACCCACACAGAAACTCACATACCCAGTCACAGACCCACACAGACTCTTTCACTCCCACTCAAAGACCTGGACAGCCACTCACACACCCACTCACTCACCTACACAGCCACTCACACACTCACTGACAAAGGTTACAGGTTACTGTTAGGAAATAAAGTTAACATAAAGCTTAGAAAGTCATTATAGTTAGGAAATAACATTAAAAAACTGTAGAAATTCACTATAAAATCCAAAGGTTACAGGAACGTTATAGTTAGGAAACAACATTAAAAAACCTTGGAAATTCACTGAAAAAAACCAAAGGATACAGGGACATTATAGTTAGGAAATCGAATGAAAAACGTTCGAAATTCACTGAAAAAAAACAAAGGTTACAGGGACGTTATAGTGAGGCCCTGGTGTCACTCGTACAAAACCAGTGAAATTCAGCAGTTAAAGTTACCTGAGCTAACTATAACTTTCGCCCCCCGCAATTCACTGCTTATGACCTCACATATTACATCACTCATGACCTGGTTAGTGACATCACTGATGATATCACTGATGACATCTCAAATGACATCACTGATGACATCATCCACAGAACCACTCAGACACCCACTCACTCACCCACACAACCACTCACATACCCATACAACCACTCAGACACCCACTCACTCACACAACCACTTACACACTCACATAATATATGTTAAAAAATGGAATCACTCATTAGTAGTACACAAAGTATACACATTTACCTTTTGTGGTAAATTAGTATATATGTTTAACTTAGAAAACACTCTCAATCACTGAATGATGTAATCAGTGATGTCATCAGTGATGTTACTGACCATCTCATGAGTTTTGTGTGCCGTGTTAATCTGTGAGCCTAAGCAGCCCTCAAGTTGACAGGCAATTTGGCAATCCATTCAGTCCATTCAAGCCTCTAGGCAGCAGGCTCTATATGCATTTGTTGAACCCAAAAGCAGTCATGTGCTAGATGTGGCATACTATCTTGCACTACAGGTGAAATGTTCTGGCTTGCCTGCTACCACAAAATTAATGAAAATGGCAGTTTCAAATATATAGCCTTTTTGAGTGACCCTCCACTTTTGCCATTCAACGTTCAGCAAATTTATTCAAGCATCCAGATATCTTGACCACTTTCAGACTGTCTTTTGTAACAATTTTGTCCTTTCACTCTGCAGATTATACTCCTTATGCCTGTGCGTGTGGGATGTCCTGTGGCTCCTGGGACATCAGAGACAAACAGACCTGTCACTGCCAGTGCGCTAACATTGACTGGACCAACGCTCACTGCTGCAAGATTGTTGCAAAATAAACCAAACTATATCTTTCCTTCCACCTCTCCATCTAGGCTAGCTACACTTTATGAACCTTTTACAACTTGCTGAATAGAATGAATGAATATGTCCAACTGATTGATTTCTTATTGGGTGTTTTTTTATCTACTGATTTGTAAAGAGGTGGTGTGTTTTCTATAAATAAAAATGTGTATCTCTTGCTCTTTTAATTCCAAATATTTTATTTATTTTTGGTTTATTTAATTCTCTGTCAGTTATATGAAAATATAATGTTCCTGTCCTTGTGACCTTCCTGATCCTTAGGTAGCCTAAAAAGATCTTCAGTGCCTGTTTTTAAAAAGGGTCTTGTCATCGCAAAGGGGATCCAGTGGGAGACCATAGATGCATAACTCCCAACACAATAACAAAAGAAATCCATCAAGTCTATAGGACATGTCACATTGAATAAGTTGCAAAACCAGAATGTCTATTGATTTGAGAAACATTTCTGTTTTAAGGACCGAAACACTTACCCCCCCTTAGGTGGCATACTTTGTCATAGGATTCTTCCTCACATCACATCCCAAAGGTCAGTGGTGTGAGCTACAACTTTGACTCGGGGAGGAGCTATTAAAGCTTTCTGTTAGAGTTAGGGCCATACACGAGCTAACAGGGTGTAGATGAGTCTGGCAGAGTGTAGTGTAGGTGGTGCAAAGATTAAAAATATGTCTTGGTGGAATAAAACTACACTTTATTAAACATCCCCAAGGGTATATTAAAATATAAGGGGGATATGAAGTTAATCCATCAGTTATAAAAAGGTCGATATTTTTCTGCCAGTCTAAAACTCTACTATGAGTTGTGTGGCATTCTTCAGGACCAAATCTAGCATATTTTCACTCTGCAACAGAAGTCAGTGACCATTAAAAATAGTAATAGAAAGTAAAAAATAAACCAGTGTGCCACGCTGAATATGGATCAGATCACCGTTGTTGTCACCCGCAAACATGGGGTCATGTGCCTCCACTCGCAGTTCCTCAGACAGAGAGTACAGGACCTTATTGGTCTGCTGTCAGACCACCACTAGTCTGTCTGACGCTCTACTTGGTCAAAGGTAAGCATACAGTCAATGTGTCAAAGGAGAGGTGGCTGGTTTGCGGACTGTTACTGCACTGTGACCTAGTGTTCTTTAAAGAGGTATGTCTTCAACTCTTTCCTAAATTGCTGCAGTGTTGGGGTGGTCCTGATGTATATAGGAATGTTATTCAAGATCCTGAGTGCATAGATGGAAAATGACTGCTGCCTTCTTTTTCTGTCTTGACAGTTCTTCCAGTCTGATAGTGTCCTGACTGCAAGTGTGTTGAGAGGGAATAGAGATGGTGAGATTCTCTGCAAGATAAACTGGGTTGCAGGTCATGATGGGTTTGTAAATGATTTAGCTGATTTTAAAGATGGTGCGGCCAGTAAGGCGCACAAATGGAGTTCAGGATGGGGGTGATGTGGCCATATTACTTTGAGCCCTGAATGAGACATGCTACTGCATGTAGAATTTACTTGAAGGGTGCCAGTGTGGAGTTTAGAAGGCCACGTAGTGGGACATTGCCACCACCCAGATGCAAGAGTACAAGGGCTTGAACAGCAGTTCTGAAGTCACTTTCTGGAAGAAATAGTTTTACTTTCATAAGAAAATAGAGCTGGAACCAGGCCATCTTGTTATTTTTGCAATGTGTTCCTTCAGAACAAGGTTGGTGTCCAGGGTGAATCCAGGTTATTGGGCAAGGCATTGGGTGAAAGTTGGGTTTTGAAGCCTTCAAGGTTCATGTAGTTGAACCTGGTTTGTACTAATTCTTTCTTGTTGTTCTTGGCAAAAAGCAGGAATTCTGTCCTGGTTGAGTTAACTTCGGGTAGGCCCTGGATATTCCTGTCTGGAGGAGATGCAGGCAGTGTTTTAGGTATTGGATGTCTGGAACAGAGGAGACTTTCAAGTAGAGTTGTGTATCATCAGCATATTCATGCTGTTATCTGTGAGTAGAGCTCCAAGGGGCTCCATGTAGTGTAGAGGGTAAAGATGACAGGGGAGAGAGTGGAACCCTGGGGGACTCTGCAGGTGACAGGGATCTTTCAGGACCTGCAGGTGCTCATGTGATTAAACTGGTGTTGGTTGAAAAGGTAGGAGGAGAACCAGTGAAGGACATTGCCACTGAATCATATTCAAGACTTTAGGGTGTGGATGACAGTGGGCTGGTCAACTGTGTTTGCAATGGAAAGGCTTGCCTCTCCCATTGTCAGTGTACTTATGCAGCCCCAACCTCTGTTACTGTAAGAGAAAGCCTGTTCCCAATGACTATTATGGTAAAAGAAAGACTTATAAACGTATGCCTACTTATGCTGGTCAAACGACTGAAACTGTAAGAGAAAGGCCTGTCACATCCTGCCAACCTATGCAGGTTAAATGATACGTTCATAGTTTACCCCTTTTTAATGACAATTTGGTTAAGAGCTTTGTGGGATTTTCCTTCTGAAAATTCATTTTCTAAATAAACACAGTTACTTTGATAATTAATATGTCATTGTTATAGAATGAGTGATGGCCACTGTAAATGGAGTGGAACTTCTCCTCTGAAGGCAGTGCCCTATATTGCTTAAGAACTGTTGGTACTGCTGAGCCCTCTTCCTGGTGTTCTGTGTCAGGCGTGGCTCTGTCAATGGATTTACTTGACGATTAATTAATTCTCTCAGTACACGTCATTCTTGCCCTGTTGTTTTGGATTTTCACTGTTTCAAGACACTCCAGATACATGATTTCAGAGGACAACTTGGAAAGAGCTACACTTTTATTTACCTGCGTGTCTACTGGGATTTTGAGATGGCTGATACATTTATGGGAGCACAACTACACCATGGTGTTCATTGAGGAAAAGAGTAATTTGAAAACTGATTTTTTAATCGAAATTTTTAAGATGGTGCGAATTAAGAAACAATGTCAATAGTATCACTTTGACATTGGAGAAAGGATTGGAGAAGGGCGATTGCTTGTTGGCCATAAAGGATGATAAAGAGCATAAGGAAGTAATGAAGGCAGTTGTAGAAGGACGGCTTGATGGTGTGCTGGAGGAGAAAGTATACTAAGTGGTAGAGGATTATTAGAGTTTGATCCATTGAGACTGAGGTGGGGATGTGGGTATCTTGGCGCTAGAGAGAAAACCACAAAACTGAATCTACAGATAAAATTAGACAAAGTTTAATGATATTGGGTGCAAAGAAACGTTTTCAGTGTCTTTTGAAAAATGAGCATTGAAGGCAGTGAGAGAGGATAAACTGGAAGTTTGTTCCATTTCCTAGCTGCTGCTATTGAGAAGGCCCTATCACCACTGGTTTTGGGATGTCCAATTAGAACTGACAAATGGAGTCTAGAGTGCACAGGAGATGATGGAGCTAAAATTTGGAGACCATAAAATGAGATGTATTTCAATGAATTACCCTGTGGACTGTTACCAGTACTTTGAAAATAACTCTTTTCCTAATGGGCAGCCAATGTAGGTGTTCCAGAATGGGATAAATGTAGTCAAGCTGATGCATACTTGTGATAAATCATGGTGGTAAGTTCTGCGCCTGTTGAAGCTGCCTCTTGACCTTATCCAGGGAGCCCAGATAGCAAGAGTTGTCATAATTGAGGTGAGATCACACACCTGTTGACAGGGCCATGGCAGTTGGCATCAATATAGGACAGTATCTTCTTCAAAATCTTCAGTTTCCAGATACAGGATGTAATAAGTAACTACGGATGCTTAAGTAGTTGTAGACAGGAGTTTATTCAGGAGCACAGCTAGAGGCAACACAACGCCTGCTGACCAAATCACCAACTGCTGTTCCTAGAACACACACACATAGAATAGAGAATACACGCAGGTATTCTGGAAGGGTGAGTAAGGGGAGACATAGAGAAAGGCAAAGGAATACATAGCGACCATATCATGAGAGGTTACAATATACAACACACCTTCCTCCTTTATGGGGAAAAGAAAAACAGATACTATAAGAATGTAAAACAACCATCCTGTATGTACAATTAACAGCAATAATCATTGAGATAAGCTGGAGGTCTGCGACACCTTGTGATTCTGTTGTTCACAGACGAAGGAGTGATGTGAAGATTAGGGAGTTGCCAGGAGAGTAGTTGGCAGTACTTCCCGAATCACCAGCATCACCTCCACCCACACTCCTTCTACTAATAGAAACAGGAGACAAGGGAACATCCTCCATTGTTGACAACATGTAACCACTGTTACCTGTAGAGGCATGAGTGTCTTGGACAGTGGTATCGTTAGGTGCAGGACCTTTTTTTGATATAACGCAACTCTGCGGAGATTCCATTTTTCCCCATTGGTCAAGACCACGTAATGGGGAAACACCTCTTTAACACTGAATGGACCTTTAAACTTGGTTAACCCTTTTGAAATTCTACCAGGTTTTACTTTGACAAGATCCCCTTTTGAAATATGAGGAGAGAAAGTCCTTTCGGAACAAAAGATGGGAGTGGATACAGGGTGACCACCTTTAGAAACTCCTTCTTTAATCCAGGACGGAGTAAGTTTCGTACTGGGAACTCTGCCTCGCATTAGTTCAAAAGGTGACTTTTCATTTAAGCCATGAATAGTAGTGCGATAGGCCCATACCATATCTTGGACCATGTCATGAGCAAAAACGCCACTGGAGCAAGCCATCTGAATAATGCCTTTGACAAGTCTGTTGGCCCTTTCGCACAAACCATTACCCTGTGGGTTATACAAGGATGTGCGGTGATGTGTGATGCCACACTTAGATAAAAAAGAACACATATTGTGGGAGACAAGTTGTGTACCATTATCTGTGATGAGAATATTAGGATAGCCCTCTTCTTGAAAGAGTGTTTTCAGAAAAGTAATAGTGCTGTCTGTGGTAATGTCTTTTACAAATCTAACTGTAAGCCATTTGGAGAAGACATCAATGGACACAATGGCGAAACGTTGACACAAAGGTAGCTCCTCCATTGGTCCAATAAAATCTAGGCAAATGCTGTGCCACGGACGACTAGAACTTACTAGCTGACCCATAGATGAACCAACAGCAACTTTAAGTCTCTTCTCACCCTCTTTGCATGTTGAACATTTTTCAATCCATGAAGACACTTGAGAATCCATGCCCGGCCACCAAAAATTGGCTTTCAGCCTGCGCTGGGTCAAAGTTTGTCCCAAGTGTCCTTCATGGGCAATATCAAGTAGTTTTGATCTTAAGCTTGAAGGTGGAACGAATCTGTCACCTCGCATGAGAATGTTATCTCCGCAAGTTGATAACTCATCTAATACCTTGAGGAAAGGACGAGCCGAGATGTGTACACAACTCTCCCGTCTGGAACCCAACCTTATAAGAAGAATGACCTGTTTAAGAACATGGTCATTAGCCATTGCTTTACACCATTCCTCGTGTGTGAAGGTGCCTTCACTGACAGCAAGGACATCTTGAACTGACGCAACAGCCCACTCTTCATTCTCAACATTGAGAGATGCATCATCAAGATCTTCCCACTTGATAGACATTCTAGATAAACAATCAGCTTGAAAGTTGCGCCAACCCGGGACATGTGAAATGTCGTATTGATATTCTTGGAGTTTGGCAGCCAACCTAGCTAGCCTTGGAGAACCCTTGCCCGCCCCACCGGGAGACAGTATGCAAACTAAAGGTTTGTGATCAGTTTTGAGGAGGAATTTGGTACCCCACAGATAAGTACGGAAATACTGCACACCCCAAGCAGCAGCGAGTGCCTCCTTTTCAATAACAGAGTAGTTTTGTTCTGAAGGAGTGAGGGTGCGAGAGGCAAAAGCAATTGCTCTCTCCCCTTCAGAATACTTCTGTAATAAAATAGCACCTAAACCAGTGGCACTTGCATCAACCATGACTACGGAGGTACGGTTCGTGTCAAAAGGGGCTAAAACATTGGCTTCACAAATTTCTTTTTTGATGAGGCTGAAACATGTATTCTGGTCGTTCCCCCATCCAAATTTTACACCTTTTTTGAGTAAAAGTCTCAACGGCAATGTCTTGTCTGAGAAGTTTTTCACAAATTTAGAATAGTATTCAATCAACCCCATGAAGGATCTGAGCTGATCTTTGTCAGATGGACATGGGGCAGACTGAATCGCTTCCAACAGATTTTTCTTGGGTTTGACTCCTAGAGCTGATATTTCATAACCAAGATACTCTATCTGTTGCACAAGAAAGTAGCATTTCTCTTTCCGAAGAGTAAGGCCGGCTTCCATAATTCTGTGCAAGACATCCTTGAGTACAAGATTGTGGTCAGCAATAGAGTCTCCAAAGACAAGAATATCATCTTGGAAGAAGAAGGTTACAATATACAACACAGGACTTGCCACTTTGGAAATCTGGTGGCCAAGAGAGAGGTCACAATCTAAGTAGATGGCCAAATCTTTGGATGGTGTGGGAGGATACCCATAATCTGAGGATCAAGTGTCAAAGGGGTGTACTTCGTGCTCAATATTGGGATCAACAGCAAGATAAGCCCTAGGACACGTAGATAAAATGCTCCAATTGTCACAATTTAAGCTCAGTAAGCTCTGAGTGCGTTGACACTCATGAAAACGTTTCATAATTATGCTTCAGTATACAATATGTCAGAAGGTCTGTGTGCACCCCATTTGATAGCACACCTTACTGGTTATTGCTATTTTGGAGCCAGAGAACAGTTTCCCATGGAGAGTTTTTTTTTAACAATGTACTAACAAAGATGTTGGCTTTTCATAAACTGAGCATAGATTTAGACTTAAGAGTTCACACCCACAGTGAAGCCAGGGGTACAACACACAAACTGATAAATTTAAAATGCTTTTGGCCAAATGCTTACAGTCACATGCTTTAGAAATCAAAAAATTATATCACAATGCAGAGCCAATTACTAAATTTAAGAGGAAAGGAACACATTTTGGTTGTCAATGATTTGTGGAAGGCACTTCGGATCTTGTAGTTACAACTTGCCTCATCGAGCCAACAATTTAGGTATCAATTTGCAACAGATTTCCTTAAACATGGACTATGAAACAGACCTCCCTCTCACAAGCGATGAATGCTTGGATTGAATCTCCATTGTAAAATTGGAAAAGATGGTGTGAATGTCTGTCTGAAACTTATCGATTGCACTCATCGCTTGAATGTCTTAAATTTGCCAATGGTGAGACCCGAAATCTCTTATTTCTTTACAGTAATTAGAGAAGTGTCCTCCACTGTTTATAATACATGGGAAACTGCAATCCCTGAATAAAAGCCCATCTATAATTTCCTTGTGACATCTCTAGACCCCATAATAAAGAAATCCCATAGGTGATCAACTGTAACTTATTAAAGTTGGCTTCTGACATCCCAAACCTGCTGCCAGAGCCAGCAGCCAAGGTGAAAGGCAGGTTAGGGAGCATAATTACAGCTGCAGTTTAAAGAGGGGAAGAGGATCTGGCTTTGACTTCTTCTGATATATTTTCTAAAAAGAAAAAGAAAACGTGATCAGCAAGAAGGATATATTTGTGGCAGCATATTTATTTTTCCACACTATAGGTCATTACAGCAAAGATAGAACCTCTGCATATTTCCACACATTCAGAGTACAGCATTGCTTAATCTGACTTACATTAAACTGAGTCTAATATCTTTTTGCAAGAAATTACTAGCTGTTTTTGGTGTAGTAAATTTTGCATCCTATCTCTTTCATATAAAAAGGAAGACATCAAGGATTACGCGGTTTGTAGGAAGGGTGATGTGTGGCCATGTATTTTAAAAAATAAAATCCCCTCTGTGTTACAATAAAAGGATATTGCAAGTCATCTCAGAAATCCATGACTTATAAAGGAACTCAGCCTTTAACCTCATTCCTCTTTATGGGGATGGAACTCCGTGAGATAATGTAGGGTAAGGGGTACTTTATTCCATAAATCATATTGACTATTAATGTAGCAATCACTACAGCGGAAGATGTCTGAATATAAATGTTTGACTTACAAAACCACTCCATTGATTGATTTCAGAAAGATGGAAGGCTAAAACAACCTCGTCAAAGATTCACATCTGCCATTTGAAGGTCTCCAAGCAGGCACTCAGCCCGCCAAACCAAAAAAGTGTTGGTTAAGGTGCCACAATCTGGGGGTCCCCCGCCCCAGAGCAGCAGGGGTTGGTTTTCTTACCCCTTGGTGCAAGGATTTTGTTCAATGCACCAATGCGAATTAGAGAATTAAATTGGACTTTGAACTATACAAACCATAGAGCAAAACTGTGTGGGCAGTGTTTATTTGTCACGATTAGTCCCGCTAGATGAGTTCAGGGACACAATGGAACTCCAAACCATCTTTCGTAAACAAATGGCACACTCAAAACAACACTAAGGGGCTCATTACGATGGCGGTAGGACCGCCACCGCCGGGCCGACGGTCCTTCCGCCATCACACAGGAAAGGTGGTATAGGTGATAGGGTACAGGCGCACTAGGTAGTTTCACTCATTATTTTTTGAACGTTCCAAAATAATGGCGGTGCTGAAGGGTTAGGGAGAACCACCCGCCTCCCCAGGTTCCTGGTAAGGCTAAAAAGCCACAAGACAACGTACTTAATATTCCCCAGCACACATATATAATTAAAAATTTTTATTTTTCAATCATTGATCACATATGAACAATAGAAGCGTTTTGTTGATTTTCTCCTTCTTTATTCAGTCTTCCAAGTGTATTTTCCAATATGTAAAACGTTCCCAAGCCAACACGTGTTTCGTCGCCTCAGTAAAATTGTACATGCGACTTGTTCACGGCTGAAAGGTTTCACTGTATTTCAATTTCTAATGTGGCGAAAATTCCAGGCCACATAAGCCTATGGCGTGGGGTAAACTCCAAAGTGTCAGTAATTTATCAAACAGACTGCTGAGTGGTGATTATGTGGCTTCGAATGCCCTGTAACGGCGTTCCCGAGTTTGAGAGAAGAAACGCCGTACTACGAACTCGTGCCCCACTCGAGGAGACCGATAAATTACTGACACTTTGGAGTTTACCCCACGCCATAGGCTTATGTGGCCTGGAATTTTCGCCACATTAGAAATTGAAATACAGTGAAACCTTTCAGCCGTGAACAAGTCGCATGTACAATTTTACTGAGGCGACGAAACACGTGTTGGCTTGGGAACGTTTTACATATTGGAAAATACACTTGGAAGACTGAATAAAGAAGGAGAAAATCAACAAAACGCTTCTATTGTTCATATGTGATCAATGATTGAAAAATAAATTTTTTTAATTATATATGTGTGCTGGGGTATATTAAGTATCACACAGGAAAGTCCCACCGCCAAATTAGACAGGCGGAAGGGGATTCGGTAATCCCTACGTAGGCACTGCTGCAATGCTGCCCTGTGTCCTGGTTCCGCAAGGCGGGCAGAAAAGGACCGCCTTGCGGAACCGTGGCGGACGGACTTTCCGTCTGCCGCGGACACATTGGGATTCCCACCGCCAAATTTGGATGGCGGTGGGAATCCCAATGTGTCCGCGGCAGACGGAAAGTCCGTCCGCCACGGTTCCGCAAGGCGGTCCTTTTCCGCCCGCCTTGCGGAACCAGGACACAGGGCAGCATTGCGGCAGTGCCTACGTAGGGATTACCGAATCCCTTTCCGCCTGTCTTTTTGTGGCGGTCATCCCGCCGCAAAAAGACAGGCGGAGGCTGGATTCGGGGGCCCGTTGCGGGCCCCCTCTGTGTGTGGGGGGTGCACTGGAGGGGTACCCATGGTACCCCCCAGCATTTCCATGCACCAAGTGGCAGGCACCGCGTGGTGCCTGCCACATGGTGCAGGGAAATGCAGTGCAAGGACTTTTAACATTGCATACGGTGCTGCAGCCAGCAGCTCCGTCCGCAATGTTAAAAGCCCAGGATGCGCCCGCCAGTATGGCGGGCGCATCCTAATATGTGTGGTGGGACTGCTGCACTTCTGGCGGGCGGTCCCAGCACCGCAACGATGGCGGGCGGACTGATGTCCGCCCGCCATCGCAATGAGCCCCTAACAAACACTGGATAAATGTTTAAAATGATTATTTCTAAAATCCAATTCTAGTGCATAAAATATGAACAATAACCACACAGACTGAGAAAATAAATACAGCAATGCATGACATGACCTACAAAAACAATATGAACATTCCTAGCATCCTAACACCCTACCTCTACTTCTAAGCTCTATGCTAAAACCTAGCAGAAGATGAAAAGAAGAGGCCTATAATCAAATTTTTCAAGATGAATTGCCCAGTATGCCATCTCACAGTAAAACATAGATTTAGCAATTCTCTATCACAGGCTTTGTCCAGTAACAATAAGCAGTCCCGGGCTAAAGGCCACTTCTCTGCAGCGCTTCAGAGTAGCTCCTGACTGAGGCTGGTTATCACAGCAAACCAAAGTGACCTATGACTTGATAATTCTGTCACGAGGCCCCTCCAATTAATTGTCAGATGTCTGGGTTTTTATGGTATATGAATGTCAATTTTATCTCATGTTTATAAGTTTGGAGACACTCAAATGCCAACAAGACAAAATAAGTATGGCGCTAAATGCATCATCTCGATATACATGCAGATAACCTGCCCCTATAACTAAAAGAGAAACATATCAGCTCTCACTTTAAGGATCCATACTGTTATGGCAGTGACCATAATATAAGCATCAAAAATATGTTAGTCTGTATAGGAGGCAAATATGATGCTACCATTTCTGCGTGTGTCTAAGACTTCACACTTTCTAATAGAAATAGATACCTGCAGGCAAGCACGTGACTTAAATAGAAGAGGAGAATATATACCCTGTCACAGTGTTTATGAAAGAGGGTTGGATACACCGCATGTTGTCACATACAAGCAACTTTGAGCGTTGAATTCTTGCCTCAATTTTATTGACATATTGTCCCTAATTATTATAGACATTTTTAAATGATAAGTTTTAAATGAAAATATCCCTCCTAATACACAGGTTTAAGTGGCCACTGTAAACAATGTGTGTGCTTACAAGAAGAACACTACACTAGTTAGGTATTGACAAGATAGAATAATATATTGGTAATAATCACATTTAGGGGTCGATTCCGATCCCGGTCGGGGGCGCACCTAACACTATACGCCCGGGAAAAAAACCAGGCGAATGCGTGTTTCCCGACCGATTTGTTCATACGTCCGAACGAGCAAGTACGATGCGCATAACTGCCCAGATCCCGACCCAGTCGCACTCACCCAATCCAGCTCCTGTTCCCCGACCGAGCCTGATCCGGAAACGCAGAATCGAGTCGCACGGAAGCCAAAATGCAGCCCCGTCCGGCCGGACTGAGTACGATGCGCACTCCGTACGCGCCGAACCCGTCGCTACGCACGGCACGTCAAAGCATCCGGGAGAGGCGCACATAAGCTCCGATTCGCGCCACAAGACGATCCACGGCTACGAGACGAACACGCCAGCCACGAGTACGAGTCGAAGCAACGAGAAAGACGAACGAGACGAACAACCATGAATCCCATCGCGCAGATCCTACCAATACTCTACATCTATTACCGGAACTGGTACGGACGCGTACGGCGCAGAAGGTAAGTCAGACACCCACCACACAAATAAACCACACATACCCGACATATAACACACACACATAGGGATGCAGAAATTACTTGCAACAGCAGCACCATAGGGGCGGGATGGCTATCAGCAATGCCATATACACACATAGGGGCCTGGATGCCAACCACTAACACCACCTCTACCCATGGGGGGCTGGATGCCTACGACTACAACCACCCCTACTCAGGGGGGGCTGGATGCCTGTCACTACTACCACCCCTACCGATGGCGGGCTGGATGCATACCACTACCACCACCCCTACTCAGGGGGGGCTGGATGCCTACCACTACCACCACCCCTACTCAGGGGGGGCTGGATGCCTGTCACTACTACCACCCCTACCCATGGGGGACTTGATGCCTACCACTACTACCACCCCTACTCAGGGGGGGCTGGATGCCTGTCACTACTACCACCCCTACCCATGGGGGGCTGGATACCTGTCACTACTACCACCCTTACCCATGGGGGGCTGGATGCCTACCACTACCACCACCCCTACCCATGGGGGGCTGGATGCCTACCACCCACACCACCCCTACTCATAGGATGGGTAATGCATGACACAACCAGCATACTCCAACATAAGGAATGTAAGAAAAAAACAGCCTCCCAACACCATGACAAGCGTGTGTAGACTGTGTCAAATGCCTACAACACTGAACATGACATTGAACATACAATGTGACCCCCTATCACATGTGTCACACATAAATGTGTGTGGCCTCCACAATGCAAGCAGACCCTGACCACTGTGGCAATGGGGTCCAAGCCCCCATCATCACAGTGACCAAAAGGTAAGTGTGGGGTCCATAGCTGAAGCACATTTTGAACATTGTGGCAATGGGGTCTAAGCCCCCATCATCACAGTGACCAAAAGGTAAGTGTGGGGTCCATAGCTGAAGCACATTTTGAACATTGTGGCAATGGGGTCTAAGCCCCCATCATCACAGTGACCAAAAGGTAAGTGTGGGGTCCATAGCTGAAGCACATTTTGAACATTGTGGCAATGGGGTCTAAGCCCCCATCATCACAGTGAACAAAAGGTAAGTGTGGGCTCCATAGCTGAAGCCCATTCTGAACATTGTGGCAATGGGGTCTAAACCCCCATCATCACAGTGATCAAAAGGTAAGTGTTGACATTGAAAAAGCTGCAACTGCCAAACTGCATGGATGATTCCTGGTCACAGAACAACAAACACATCAGTGGCAAAGTAGTGGTTGTGTCCCATAGCAACATAGATTGGGGGAGGCAAACAGTGCAGTGCAAAGAAGACATACCTTTGGCCATGTGCAGACAAACATCACCCATGGGGGCTGACACTGTCAACATTCATCAATGACACAATGACAGAAGTGACCATCATAATGCAGACCCACATATTTGCACCAATGGGCACACACATGGAGATATCCTGTGGAGACTGTAGATGTGAGGTGAACAAATACCATACCATTGCAGCAATGGGACACACAAACAATGATCATTGTGCTGACTGATGACCTAGGAGTCCCAGGGACAGCAGGGGGAACCCACTAAACAACATACAGCCAATGGCACACCGAATATATGCCAATGCAGTGGTGCAGATGCACAAACACAAACAGGCAGCCCCACACTGCATATCAAACACAACAGGTGAGGGGGGGGGGTGTGCCAGTGTCCCCAGGCAACCACACAACACATGAGGAGGCCTGAATACCAATCACACAGATGTGCATACAGTGCCACACAAAAGAAAATCATGGGTCCGAATACCCTCTGTGGGCAATCAGGCATTGTTAGATGGGAGGGAGCCCAAATTACACAGGTCACACAGGCTTGTGGGAACAGCAACTAACACAGCAAGACACAGACCCACCACAGCACCACCCCCAGGGTCCCCACATTGTGGTGACACTGGCCTGCATGACAATTCCACTGTGATGACAAAGCTAGATGTCGTTCACGCTGTGAACCACAGTCATGTGTCCTGAGCAACAAACTACCATCACACCTACACAAGCACAAATCTATCAGCATGGCCTGTCAGCCAAGGCCAACATGGAGGCAGGGGTCCAGACGTGCAACAACTCTCATCTGCACACACTCAACACCACACACCATGATCTCCACCAATGTGCAGCAGTGAAGCTCACATGCACTGGTGACATTGCACATGCACCCATGACAATCCCAGGGGTGGCGGTGGCAACTAAGGTGCAGAAACCCATCACACATGGCCAGTCAACAAGACTCGTGAATGTCTGACACACTGCACAGTACGCCGTACATGGACATGACGTCAATACCACAACAACCAATGGGATCCCGGCCACAGACACACACCAATGAAGAAGCCAAGGTCACCCACAAAGAACACACATAGACAACTTCCAACATTGCAGCTCTGACCCTGAGGAGTGGCAGCAGTCACACACACAACGTGTCACAATCACTGAAAGATAACACAAACTGGAAATTACATGACCGGTGTAACCAACAAGTGCCAAGGGGAATCCTGACTGTGTCCCATCTGCGTTTGCCCACAAACTCAGCCCTGACAGCAAACACACCTATGGGTGACACCCTGATGACCAGTAATGTGCCATGCACCCACATCACAGAGAACCCAGGGAGATGACTTGGGGGGAACATAGGTCAACTCAGCAAGCATCACAAACAGGAACATCACTAGGGATCCCAGCCTGCCTAGCAAAATGGAAGTGAACACACACAGACATGCTCACACAACACACACCTTGTGCCCAGGCAATGTCACAGAATTACACACTGCCATGAGGGGACTCCACTCCTGTGTAAGGAAAGCTGTGCCATACGTTGTCTCAGTAGGGCTCTATCATGTCAGCAGAACACTTGGTCACACAGTCAACAATTAGCACAAAATGAAGGCTACCGTCATATCAGCCTGGTCATGGGAGTGTCACCGAAATCATCAGCACAGATCCAACACACATGTATAGCAAGTTGCACTGATAACACAGATGATTCCTTCCCCATTGATGCCCAAACCTGCATGTCCAGTGGAGATGGTCACACGGTCAGGGAAGTAGACTAATCGAACAATGGCAAGCACAACAGATGTGCAGGGGTGTAGGCCACAGATGTGATATTGCAAATGTAAGTAGGAAATCCCATTGACAACATTGAAAACATGACACCCTCATATTGCCGCAAAGGATGACATGGATACACACCAGGATAGGACACATTCCCCCTGGACCACATGGTGTCCTGCACAGTAACACTTCTTTTACCTGAGATCAAAACTCACCATCACTGCAGCAAGGGCACGGTTAGCAACATCAACATCATGTACATCAGAAGCAAAACCACTAGAGAACAGAAAGTAGCTTTATTCAGCATTTGTGTGTTAACGGAGTTAAAGTCCTGAAATACAACAAAGGCCAATGGCCAGTCCACAACAAAGTCCAAACAGGGTGACAGTGGCAGATGTCACCCTTCGCATGCCTGCAATGCTACACCCCAGGGACATCCCCTCGGAGGGGCATACGGGGGGCAGGCCAGGCACCGCAGGGACAGGATCAGGGCTCACCAGAAGGAGGCAGGGAAGGGGTGGTGGGTGCTGGAGAGTCACTGACAACTGCAGTGGAGGTGTCTGACATGGTGTGTGCCGGCACAACTGGGGGGCATGACTCAGATGGTGTGGGTGCCTGCACAACTGCAGTGGGCTGGGCCGATGGAGTGGACAGGTTCACCACTGCAGTGCCCAAGTCAGACGGGGTGGTAGTGGACTCCACTGCAGTGCCTATCTCCAGGGGAGTAGAATGGGGTTCAGGTAAGGTGGGCAGGACAGAGGGGGTGGACACCGTCTCCACACCAGTGGCACAGACATGCGCAGCGGGGGTGTGGTGCTGGAAGAGCAAGTGGCAGGGGGAGAAGGCCGGATCATTTTGGGGATGGTGTATCTGTGGGTGGGGGTACCTGGGGCAGGGTGTGGTGGGGGCACCTGTGGAGTGGGGGCCTGAGGGATGGAGGAAGGAGACTTGGTGGTTGAGCTGCAGGGCGGCGGCGGGGTCTTGCTCTTCCGGGTCCGGGGGACTTGCGGATGGGTGCCTCAGTCGGTCTGCGCCTGGGGAGGGTGTCCGGGGGCGAGGGGCACTCCCTCTGTGTGGGTGGACTTCCTCTTCCCCCGGTATGCTGGATCAGCTGGATCGGAGGGGAAGAGGCCGAGGTCACAGAGGAAGACCCGCTGTGTAGGTGGGGTTGCAGGTGAGGCAAGGGAAGGGGCCTTGGAGGGAGAGGTATCGGAGGACTGCGGAGTGACTGTGGATGCCTGTGTGTGTGTCTGTCCCCCATCCCCTGTGGGTGTGGTATCAGTCCCCTGAGGATGCCTGCGTGCACGTCTTGTTTTTGGAGTGGGTGTGTCTGTGCTGCCCGTGTCTGTGTGTTTGGGTGAATGTGCAGGTGTGCATGTGCTTGGGACAGGTATGGTGCCAGGAAGTGTGGATGGGGCAGAGGTAGGAGGGGTGAGGGACTGTTGGAGGAGGGACACTGCTGCCGTCAGGGAGGAGTCCATGTACCTATTGCTCCTCTGTAGGGCAGACATGCCCGATGAGATGCCCTCCATGAACGACACCAGCTGAGTCAACAGAGTGGTGTGGGCATGGAGGACACTCAGCATTGCTGTCTGCCCTACATGGAGCTGGCGAAGTAGGTACACAGACTCCTCACTCAGGGCAGCAGGGGACACAGGGGCAGAGGGTGCGGTGCCTGGCACGAAGGAGACATGCTCCCGAACACGGGAGCCTCCACGGACCTCTGGAATGGGAGCCGATGGGAGGGCGGTGGTGGTGGTGGTGGTGGCGGGGACAGCAATACTAGCTGGTGTGTGGTGGCTGCTGACACCCGCCTCCACAAGGGAGTCATCCTCCGAGCTGCTGTGGTCCTCAGCTGAGGTGGATGGTGCTGAGGACTCCTCGGTGTGGCTCCCCTCGCCCTCCGTGCCACTGGGTCCCTCCGACCACTCCTCGGCTGCTGACCCAGTCTGGCTCTGCGGCTCCTCCTGGTCCGTGGAGCTGTCCCCTCCTGTGGCCGTGGATGTATCTGCAAACAATAGGGAAACAGACAAACATCAGTCACCTGCACTGACCGCACACACCACAGTAAGTACAGCACATTACAGAGCAAGCCCTGGCATCCTTAGTTGAACATTGCCAAAAGTGCCCTAACAGAGTAGGAGAAGCCAATTGTCAGTCTGATGGTCAACCATGGCACTCACATCCCTCCTGGCCTTGCACCCATCTGTCTGGTGTCTGTCGGATGGCAATACCCCAGTGTGGACACATGCACCACCTACACAGTAGTTGGACAGTGCAGAGAACACGGTGAAGTATGTGAACATGCACACATCACAACTTTTGCCACTGAGTCAGTACAGATGTCCGGATAAAGGGATGGCCAGGGTCTATTTTGAAATGCATGTGATGCATACCAGCACCAGACACCATGATGCACCCATGTCCTGATAGTCAAAGCCACAATGGGGTGCATGTAGCACATGTCACTCCCCTGCAGGATCACTCATAGGAAGTTCAATGCCATGGCACAGGCATGCCTGCAAAGTCATACATCACTGTCTCCAGTCACATGGGCAGGGCAGCCAGACAACAACAGTCTGCACTGTGTCACAAACATAGGTCATGGGGAATGCAAGTCCTGGAGCTGACAAGTGCACATGTCCATCCCCCACAAACCACATCATCTGAACTCTTATTTGTCCACGTCATACCAATTGGACATATGGGAGACCTGAAACACAACCCTCGGAACCTGAGCACCTCACAATCTGCTGTGAATGGGAAACAGCTGCCTGAACTTCGCATTCACATACCCCAGTCTGCACGGTCAAGTGATCAAACACCTATATGTCACACAAGTATCGTCCCCTATGGTCACATCTCCGGTGGCATGCTGAGCCCTAACCGATAAACACCCCAGTAGTCATGACAACGTAGCCACAGCACAATGACACAGAGGCAGACACCTGAGGGTACATTTCACTGAGCACAACGTGTCAGCTGATACACGGGAGTGGGAGTACAGAGTGTATTGTATGGCCTGGAGTAGGCATGACTGTCCTGCTCCACGTGAATGAGGGATGAGGCCTGGACAGTAGCCAGGTGGCTAGGTATGTGTGACACACTTGATATACATACTCCTGAGGCCCAAACATTGTTCCCACCCGCAGCATGGGTGTGTGCCAAATACCCCAGGCACATGTGGTGAATCAGAACAGCAATTGGACCACATATCAAAGTAACACGCAGATTACATGTCAGAACTCAGGCATTGTGTAGGCAATGGACCCACCCATGAAGCCCACCACAGAGTTACGGAAACAAATGCTGTCCCCCACCTTGAGCTAAGCAAAATGCAAGGAGACAGTACCCAAGTGACACAATTTCCTGACTGCAAGGGCCACACCTGGGTATCAGATGAGGAGTGGGCAGTGCACAATTGAGGGACATGGGTCCTGGACCACATGACTGATGTACTGTTGAAGTTAAAGCAGGCCAGAGGAGGGCACATAGCATGTCAGACAAAGTTCACAGTGCAGTCATGGACTCACCCCCTCCTTGCTGCTGTCTGGCCTTCAGCTGCCCATCCAGATCAGGGAAGACCACCGCCAGGATCCTGAGCATGTGGGGGTCAGGGTCCGGTGTCCGCCCCTCCTGCGAGGAGGCGACAGCTTCAGCTGGACCCGTGCGATCCTCCGGGTCCAGCCCCGAAGGTCCTGCCACCTCTTCTGGCAGTTGCGGATCCGGCGCTTGTAGTCCCCACGGATCTCACTGCCCGGACGATGGTCAGCCATATCTTCTGCTTCTGGTGGGCATCAACCTGTGAGGATGACAAAGTGAAAAGCCCATTACTACACATGCAACATTTCCGTGCATCACACATTTGGATATACATGTCTAAATCACAGGGGCACATGATGTACACAGGCAGTGCAACGATGGCTATGAACAGTTGGCCAGCAGTTACTACATGGTATCATTGCCTGGGAAGTAAAACCTCGTTTAAATGCACTGTTACTGCACTATACCTGTTCAGTGCATGTAACTACACACTATGGGGGGTGACAACTACTCAGTGAGCCTGCTAGCCAGTGGCGTGCAGACTGTAGGTCTTGCTAGTCAGACAACATGCACATTTAGTTAGGCAGTGGACAGCACACTCACCTGCTCCCCTGGTTTCCCATACAGCTTGCTGTACTGTGGAAGGAGGCTGTCCAGCAGGGCCTGGTTCTCCTCAGTGGTGAAGGCTGGGGCTCTCTCCACAGTACGTGCCATTGCAGGAGCCAGAGGATGCATATACAGCAGCAGTGGTGGTGGCAGATGTCGTCCTGGAGTATGTAGTGCAGGCAAGTGAGCTCTCAGGGGAACAGCCAGCATTATATGTGTGCTGCTGAGGCAGATACTGTCCCATGTGTCCAAAGTGATAGGTCCAAGTCGTTTGCATCTTCTGAATCTGGCCAATCCATGGATTTGCACCACTTACACACGCCCACAGCATCCTTCAAAAGTTCAACTTCATGACACCCATGAATTTGCAACATTGTTGTGGGTGGCCAACTGAATTTACAGCATCAGACTCGTTGAAGGTTTGAAAACGCGTCCGTTGCCATGCCAGGCCATAGCCAATGCGTGCGCACCGATGGATCCATTGCTGTACAACGCGTACCTGCTCACATTGTATGCAATGGCCAATGCGTGCGCACAGATCGGTCCATTGCTGTACAACGCGTACCTGCTCACATTGTATGCAATGGCCAATGCGTGCGCACCGATCGGTCCATTGCTGTACAACGCGTATTGCGAATACAACGCGTACCCGCTCACATTGTATGCAATGGCCAATGCGTGCGCACCGATCGGTCCATTGTTGTACAACGCGTATTGCGAATACAACGCGTACCCGCTCACATTGTATGCAATGGCCAATGCGTGCGCACCGATCGGTCCATTGCTGTACAACGCGTACCTGCTCACATTGTTTGCAATGGCCAATGCGTGCGCACCGATCGGTCCATTGCTGTACAACGCGTACCTGCTCACATTGTATGCAATGGCCAATGCGTGCGCACCGATCGGTCCATTGCTGTACAACGCGTACCTGCTCACATTGTATGCAATGGCCAATGCGTGCGCACAGATCGGTCCATTGCTGTACAACGCGTACCTGCTCACATTGTATGCAATGGCCAATGCGTGCGCACCGATCGGTCCATTGCTGTACAACGCGTATTGCGAATACAACGCGTACCCGCTCACATTGTATGCAATGGCCAATGCGTGCGCACCGATCGGTCCATTGCTGTACAACGCGTACCTGCTCACATTGTATGCAATGGCCAATGCGTGCGCACAGATCGGTCCATTGCTGTACAACGCCTCCCTGTACAAGTCACTGGCATATGTCACCATGCCTGTCACAGGTGAACGTATGCCAGCCACATTTACTTCCCAGGGAGTGAGGGGCACACCTACAACACCACAGCCTGTCCACACTGTATCCTAAGGCATGTAAGGCTGCATCACCTGTTCCGTGTATGGGGGTCAACATGTGGTTTTGTGGGTGGCACTTGGGGGCAGCCACTCCCAGGCTGTGCACGTGTTCATGGGGACAGTATCCTTGGTGTGTTGTGCACATGAACACTGTGGTGTGCAACTGTTCATTTCAGAGCATGTGGCATGGTCACATTTCACGGTTGTGTATGTGTATGTCATGTCACATACCCCCTGAGTCCCATGTGGGACGGTATGTACGTCACAAGGTGACCCATTGCCACAATTGTGATGGCCCTCCACAGTCTGTGTGCATGTTGTGTTTACAATGTCTCTGATTCCATGTGCACAATGGGAGACAGTCTCCACATCCACGTTGTTTGTGCATGGACTTTGATGTTGTGCGTGTGTGTGTCACAGACGGCCATGTCTGTCCTGCCGAGGCAACAGGGACCACTACCTGTGGGGGTCATGGTTGTTTAGCTGTGGTGTATTCATGATGCACCATGTCATGCCAGTGTCCATGTGGCAATACAGGGTCCCTGGGTATCTACCTGTCGATGAGCTGTGATGCCTGGGGCACATCTGTCCTCACATGTCACTGTGGTGTGTGTTTGGAACGTGACAGCAGTACATGGGTACTGTGACACAGCCTAATGATATCCCATAGCACAACCTGGGACTTGTTGAGGACACATGTTGAACTGTGATGTTAGATGTTAGCCATGTAGGTGCCATACATGTCCTTACGGAACGGCACACGCATCATGTACTTGTGTCTCGTAATGATGTATCATGTGATATTGAGTCTGGTCTATGCCACATATGTGGAGTGACTGACAATCTTTCTTCCTCCACCTATGCACTGCAGGGCACCAGCTGTCCATCGGCCATTCCCTGACCTTGCAACAATGGTTGAACAGGACTGCATCCGACGGTACCGCTTCACCAGGCCACTGATTGAGGAATTGACGGTGTGCTTGGCCCCACATTTGCAACCTGGCCGGACATACCCTACAGCGCTGACCCCCAAGGTGAAAGTGATGGCAGCCCTACACTTCTTTGCCACCGGTACCTTTCAACACACTGTGGCGTCTGCTGGTGGGATGTCACAGACCATGTTCAGCCGTGTGCTCCGCGATGTTTTGGAGGCAATGTTGGGATACCTGAACCAGTACATCTATTTCCCTAAACGTCAACAACTCACTGACGTCAAGAGTGACTTCTATGCCCTGGGGAGGATGCCGCATGTCATTGGCTCCATTGATGGGACACATGTGGCTTTGATACCACCACAGGCACATGAGCAGGCATACAGGAACCGCAAACATTACCATTCGGTCAATGCACTGGTGGTATGTCTTGCAGATATGAGCATCTCACACGTGTGTGCCCGTTTCCCCGGTTCTGCACACGATGCCTACGTGATGAGGAGTAGTCGCATCCCGAGGATGATGTCACAGATGCGGAACCAGCGTGCCTGGCTTGTCGGTGTGTACTGACTTTGTACCATTGTGTGTGTTCTGCAATGTAGTATTCCACCCTCTTTTCCAACTCAGCTAATGTGCAATTGTCCGTATGTAGGTGACTCCGGATACCCCAACATGCCGTGGTTGCTGACGCCCCTCAGGAACCCTGTGACACCAGCCCAGATGCGCTACAATGAGGCACATGGTCGGACCAGGAGAGTGATTGAGCGGACATTTGGTCTCCTGAAGAGCCGCTTCCGCTGCCTGGACAAGACAGGAGGGGCCCTCCCATATGCCCCAGCAAAGGTGTGCAAGATTGTCATCGTCTGCTGCATGCTACACAACCTGGCAGTGCGGAAGGAGTTGCCTCTCATCCTGGATGACGATGACCAACATCCGCCACCTGTGGAGGACCCTGGCCTGGACCACGATGCCAGTGATGATGATGATGATGAGGGTGATGTCCCCACACAGCTCATCACCAACTTCTTCAGCTGAATGTGAGTATCCGGAGATGTCATGTCAATGATGTGAGCTTGCAGATATGTGTTGGTGGTGCTCTGGTGCTGTTTGAGTGTGTCCATGTGCTACATGACTGTGTACGTGCAGCGATGTGTCCTTACAGGTAGTCTGTACTCCCCAACAGTGTTGACATGCTAACTTGGTTCTGGGTGGGTATCTTGTGACATGTATTGGGCATGAGTATTGCAGTTCTGTCCTGTTCTTCAGTGCTTTTGACTGTGTGTCATTTCTGTCCTTCACAGGGTACTTTCAGGGTTGTTTGGTCAACTGTGATCCCCCGACACCGTGAATCAACTTCCAGGGTGGTAGCTGTCGTTTCCCTACAGGTGATGTGCGCCACACCCATGGACTTCCTTTCTTCTACACTTGTTGACTGTGTGCCCACTGCCAGGTGGGATTACCTTGCATCTGTAGTGGTTACAACATGTTGCAAATGTGTAATAAACCTGTGCTTCACTTTGTGATGTGCGTTGTCTGTGGTCACACATCTGACTGACATTTGCTTACTGCACCAGTGGGCTAGTTAACACAGACTGTGAATAGGTGTTGTGTCTGTGCATTGCACCGTATTTCCTGGCAACATCAGTGTAGGCGATGAGTCAGATGGCCCTGGTGTGTATGTGTTGTGTAGCCCTGGTGGTGTGTCTCCCTCATATGTGTCATGTCGCCATGACTCACATGCCGGTGTTGTACTTGCTGTAGCAGTTAGCAGGCACAGTGTCATTTCGCAGATCATCATCTCCATGACAGAAACTACGTTGGAATCACAACAGAGGCAAGTATGGTGTATTAGTGAGTTTATTGACATACATGTGTGAGTATAGTGCACAGGATGGTGGGTGCTGTACATTGTGATTGTAATCCAAAGTTCCTAGATGATTTGGAAGTCCTGGTAGCAGAAATGTCCTGAGTAAAGTCCACAGTCATCTGATACATTGGTCCAACTTGAACTCCCCATGTCATGTGGGAGAGTTGTGTTGCATTCGACAGGGTGAACAGTTTGCGCACAAAGGTGATTTTCCAGAACAGGTGTTGGCTTCCTGGGGGTTGTGCATGGCCATCGGCCTCTCAGTCGCCCTTCCTCGGACGACCCCTCTTCTTTGGGGGGGGGACGCTCAAGTGCAGGCTGCTGCGGGGCAGGGGACTCTCCGCCAGAGTCATCCTCCCTCCCTGTGGCAGTTGCAGTTGTTGCAGCACCAGATGTTGTGGGCACACAGGGAGGTGTTGACATGTTGGTGCAAATCTGGCGGAGGCATTGTAATATGTCCCTATGCACCGCCGTCAGTTCTTGCAATGTGTCCCACTTGGACTCCATGCGGGACATGTGGGAGTCCAAGCGGGCATGATGGGCAGCCTGCTGCTGTTGAATGTCCCTGAGGATCCCCACTACCTGGCTGACCTCTCCGGTGCTAGTCTGGTTTGCATCAGCTATGCGTACCAGTTGTGGGTCATCATGCAGTCCAGACCCCTCTGCAAGCAGCGATCTATGTCTACCACCCCTCCCACCACCCCTGGCGACACGTGCAGGACCTGCGGTGGCACGCACAGGTGACCCGGGCCCCCTTGGGGTTTTTTGCTGGTGTTGGTGTCCGTTGCTCCACGTTGGGCCGGGGTCCGTGTGCTGTTGGTGGTGGTGGTCCTTGGTCTGTCCGTGTCGGCAGGGGTGGTCTGTGTGTTGGCAGTTGTTGGAGGGGTGGGTGCAGGGGGTGCAGATGGTGGTCCTGCTGGTGCTGCATGATGACTCACACCGGAGGTGCCAGGTAGGTCTTCGCCATCCGAGGAGGGCAGAGGCTGTTCCACACCAGTGAGCTCAGTGTCCCCCGGAGCCTGGGACAGGGACTCCTCATCGTCTGCTGCTGTGTCCCCATCATCACCTGTTTTTGGGAGAGACACACAATGTATGTTATGTTTCTGCAGGCATCAATGGTTCACACACCTGACAGTTGTGACTGTACCTCTGGATGCGGGCCTGTACATTGCATTGTCCTAAGTTGCCACAGTCAGAGGTTGATATTGGTGTAGCACATTGTCCTGCATACTTTGAGCATTTCAATATGAATGTTGAGGTGTGTACATGGCCAGCATTGGTTGTATTTGGTGGACATCCGGCCATCCTTCTCCCCCAGCCCAGTTATCCCACCATGAAGCATGCCACCCTTGCAGTGGGTTCAGGTTGACTCTCAGGATGTCAGTCAGTGGTGTCCTGCTGTTGGTTGGTGCCCAGTTCCCAGCATGGCCTTGTGATCCCCACAGCAGTACCCATTGTCAGCCATCTTGTCAGTTCTTTTCCACTCCCTGTGAGGTGTGCATTGCTGGGCCATGTGGGTGGGGGATGTTGAGTTGTGACTACCACTCCCATCATGCTATTGCCTCCACCCCCCTTCCTAGCATGCCCATATTTCCTTCCTTTTGAGTGTACTTCACTGTGTGTGAGTGTGACAGCAATGGCAAGATGGCTGACAGTGGTGTCCTGCTGTTTGTTGGTGCCCAGTTCCCAGCAGGGCCTTGTGCTCCCCACAGCAGTACCCAGTGTCAGCCATCTTGTCAGTTCTTTGCCACTCCCTGTGATGTGAGCATGGTTCAGAGTGGTGTTGATGGGCCAATTGTGAGGGTGACCAATATCTGTGACTGCCACTCCCATCATGCTATTGCCTCCACTCCCCTTCCCAGCATGCCCATACTTCCTTCCTTTTGAGTGGACTTCACTGTGTGTGAGTGTGACAGCAATGGCAAGATGGCTGACAGTGGTGTCCTGCTGTTGGTTGGTGGCCAGTTCCCAGCATGGCCTTGTGCTCCCCACAACAGAGCACCAGTGTCAGACATCTTTGATGGGGCTTTTCACTCCCTGTGAGGTGTGCATGCTTCAGTGTGAGCTTGCTGGGCCATGTGGGTGGGGTATGTTGAGCTGTGACTACCACTCCCATCATGCTATTGCCTACACCCCCTTCCCAGCATGCCCATACTTCCTTCCTTTTGAGTGGACTTCACTGTGTGTGAGTGTGACAGCAATGGCAAGATGGCTGAAAGTGGTGTCCTGTTGTTTGTTGGTGCCCAGTTCCCAGCAGGGCCTTGTGCTCCCCACAGCTGAGGCCAGTGTCAGACATCTTTGAGGTGGCTTTTCACTCCCTGTGAGGTGTGCATGCTTCAGTGTGAGCTTGCTGGGCCATGTGGGTGGGGGATGTTGAGCTGTGACTACCACTCCCATCATGCTATTGCCTACACCCCCCTTCCCAGCATGCCCATTATTCCTTCCTTTTGAGTGGACTTCACTGTGTGTGAGTGTGACAGCAATGGCAAGATGGCTGACAGTGGTGTCTTGCTGTTGGTTGGTGGCCAGTTCCCAGCATGGCCTTGTGCTCCCCACAACAGAGCACCAGTGTCAGACATCTTTGATGGGGCTTTCCACTCCCTGTGAGGTGTGCATGCTTCAGTGTGAGCTTGCTGGGCCATGTGGGTGGGGGATGTTGAGCTGTGACTACCACTCCCATCATGCTATTGCCTACACCTCCCTTCCCAGCTTGCCCATACTTCCTTCCTTCTGACTCTGCTTCCCTGTGGGGTAGTGTGCCTGTGCTGAATGGATGGCTGACAGTGTTGTCCTGGCGTTTGTTTGGCTACAAGTCCCATGTGTGTCCCTGTGCTTCCCACAGCATAACCCAGGGTGGTGGTTCTTTGTGGGATAATTAATTTTAGTGTGAGGCAATGCATTTTCCCAGGTGAGTTGTGTGTAGTTTGTGTTAGGGGGTGTGTGAGAAGAGCTGCTGGTAACTATGGTCAGAGCTGTCAGTCCTCCTTCCCACCCAGCCAGATATCCCACCATGGAACGTGCTTCCATTGCAGGGAGTGCAAGTTGTCTTTCAGGATGTCAGTCAATGGTGTCCTGCTGTTGGTTGGTGCACAGTTGCCAGCAGGGCCTTGTGCTCCACACAGCAGTAGCCAGTGTCAGCCATCTTGTCAGTTGTTTTCCACTCCCTGTGATGTGAGCATGGTTCAGAGTGGTGTTGATGGGCGTATTGTGAGGGTGGGCAATATCTGTGACTACAACTCCCATGATGCTATTGGCTACATTGACTTGACCCCCATACACAGAATTCCTTCCTTTCTGTGGGATTCCCTGTGTGGTGGTGTTCTAGTGGTGGCTACATATCTGACTGTGTTTGTTGGTTAGATTTGTACCACTGCCTAGCTTTATTTGTTGTAGGGTTTGTACATGTCATGACACAGTTACATATCACTATGAGATGGCATGTATTGTGTTTATCTGACTGACATACACATCTTGGGATGATTCTGGTTTTGTTGCTGTGGATTTACTAAGGGTGCATGGTTTGACTATCCCCTTGACAGTGATGTGTGTATATTGTCACATGATATTGGGTATATTTGTTGTGTACTCACCAGGCTCTGGGATGTTTGATAGTCCATATACGCTCACTGGTGGTAGGATGGCCCGCACCTTCTCCTCCCAGGGCCTGAGGTATAGTGGTTTGGCAGGAGGGCCACTGCCGGTGTGTTGGCTCAAGATGTAATCCTTCTTTAGTAGGTCCCTGACCCTCCTGCGCACATCATACCACCTGTTCTGGATGTCTTCCTTTGTGCGCAAACATGGTGATTGTGCGTTCACCCTGTCGACGATCCTCTCCCACATCTTGGTTTTCTGCGACATGGGGGTCTGTTGGACCAGTGTACCAAACAGCTGTGGCTCTACCCTGAGGATCTCATCTACCAGGACTTCCAATTCACTGTCTAGGAACTTTGGATTCTTCTTTGGGGGCATGGTGATGGGTGGTGGTGGTGAGTGATGTGGGTGTTGGTGTGCAAGTGAGGATGTGTGAGTGTGGGTTTTGCTGGGTGTATGTGAGGGTGCTATTTGTTGAGGTGCTGATGGTGTGTGGCTTGTGTGATGGATGAGCTGTGAGTGTGTGTGTGGTTGCTGTCTGTTGGTGTTCTGTGCTGGCAGGTCATTTGAATTTGCAAAGGATCATGGTAGGGATTTGTGGCCTTTATATGGGTGGAGTTGTGGGTGTGTCTTTGTTCCCTGCTCCCCCCCCCAGAATTTATTGGCTTTGTAATTGCTTGTTTGGCCTTTTTTTTTGGTGTTTTTCCTTTGTACTTTTTGTGCATGTAGGAGACGTTCTTCTGACCGAGTCGGACCCTGCAGTTGTCTCGTGCGAGCTTCTCCGATTCGTTCACGCTGTGTTTGTGCTGTGTTTCATGTGCGGCGTACGCGTCGGTCGCGGAGTATTGGGTTGCTTCGGCTCGCTGTTTTGTATGCGTGTTGTTCGTACGGCTTGTACTCCGTGCGACTCGGTCGGGTTTTCCACGCGTTGCATCGTACTGCGCGGTTCGGACTTCGCGGGTACGTTTCGTTCGGGTTCATTCCTGGTGCGTGTCGGTCGGTTCGATTCACGTGGTTTTCCTGCCGGATTGCTGGTTTCCGCGCGGTTCGGTCGTTCGGCTTGTGTTCCGTACGAGTCGGTCGGATTTTGCACGCATTTCATCGTACTAGGCGGGTCGGGCTGCACCGGTACGTGTCGGTCGGAATAGATTCCCGATCCGAGTCGGTCGGTACGTTTTCCGGCCCGAATCGGAATCGCCCCCTTAGTAGAAACATACCCAGCCTAACAAATCATCTTGCCATATCCACTACTTATTATATAGGCGTGTGACCACATTGAGCCAAATCCAGAGGCTTTTGATTATTTAGAAACTGGATAGGATGAAGAACTGGGGATGTTTGACTGCAGGACCTCTTGTTGCTGCCATGCGATTGCTTGTCCTAGGAAGTGAGCTACAGCATTCTTAGAGTTGAAAGCTAGGAATATTCTTCAATTAGAAGAGGCCATATAGGAATGCTAGTTTCTGTTTTTGTAATTTGTATAAAACTGAGTGTCCATCTACACAACTTTAGCAGTTCTGAGCAGTTTGGATGATAGTTTACCGGACCCTCCCGGACAGAACTATACTTTTATAACAAGAGGCATGGGCTGTTTTTAAGGTGGTTTGCCAAATAGTTTTATATTCGCTTTGGTTTTAGTAATATCTTTATTGTAAATAGGAAAAAGTGTTATGCGTGCATGCCAGGACGGCTGGGACTCAGAGTACCCATCTAACTTAACATTGAGGGTTGGTGGCACCAGACCTGATGCATGGAAAGTCTTGTTTCTTCAACGGCTCTGACCTCCCCAGGTATGCACCTCATTGGTTCATTGCCTGTGGAAGGAGTGAGGCTGTGGTATTGGCAGGTCTTGTCTACTAGACAGTGCATGCACAGTCTGTTGCGAGACATATTGTGGGATTACCAAGAACATACAGAGGCTGCCTATTGCTTACCATAGGTTAGCATTCCTGTCACTCTTATTGGCCTGCCTCTTATTCGTGTCCCAGCTTGCCAGTGTTGCGTTTGCCCTCCCATGGAATAGTGCCTCTTGTGTTTTATTTATTAAATGTATGTTTATGCGCATGCCGTGTGCTCGTGTGTATGTTTTAGTTATATTTGCGCATGCACGGATCCCTTGTATATATTGCATGTGCATTATAATGTTATTGTTTGTATTTTACTGTTGGTCCATACCTCTGCCGTGTTCTAGACCCTACGGGAGTTAGGACCGGCAGATGCAAGGAACGGATCACTGACAAAATATCGATGTAAAAAATATTGATGTCAAAAATATCGATAAAAAATATAGAATGCAAAAATATCGACTCCCTAAGTACAAAAATATTGAATCAAAAATATCGAAGTAAAAAATATAGATGTACAAAATATCGATTTAAAAATATATATAACATAGAATAAAATATATTAAATATATTAAATATAAATATTATTTTTAACAAGATAAATTAAATTTAATATACATTTTAACTAAATATAACAAATAAACTTAATTTAAAAAAATATAAACACACAAACATAATAATTTATACATATGCATATATTTACTTAAAAATAATATATTAACTATTATCTTTATTTAATTTTTAACTTTTAAATTATATAAAAATAAAATCTATACAGATATCAATAATTTAAAATTAAAAAATAACCATTTTATAATTAATTCAAATATTTAACTATTAAAAAGAATTAAAACGTACATTTCAGCAATACAATAAATACAACAGTAGGGAAATTGTTGGATAGCGGGGGAGTAAAAATTACTATTCCCACTCCAGTGAGTGCAACAGTAGATAAAGTATTGGATAGCGGAGGGGTAAAAATTATTATTCCCACTCCAGTGAGTGTAACAGTAGGGAAAGTGCTGGATAGCGGAGGGGTAAATATTACTATTCCCACTCCAGTGAGTGCAACTGTAGGGAAAACGCTGGATAGCAGAGGGGTAAAAATTACTATTCCCACTCCAGTGAGTGCAACAGTAGGGAAAGTATTGGAAAGCGGAGGGGTAAAAATTATTATTCCCACTCCAGTGAGTGCAACAGTAAGGAAAGTATTGGATAGCAGAGGGGTAAATATTACTATTCCCACTCCAGTGAGTGCAACTGTAGGGAAAACGCTGGATAGCAGAGGGGTAAAAATTACTATTCCCACTCCAGTGAGTGCAACAGTAGGGAAAGTATTGGAAAGCGGAGGGGTAAAAATTACTATTCAAACTCCAAAGAGTGCAACAGTATGAAAATTTTGGATGGCGGAGGGGTGAAAATTACTATTCCCACTCCATTGAGTGCAACAGTAGGGAAAGTGTTGGATAGCAGAGGGGTAAAAATTACTATTCCCACTCCAGTGAGTGCAACAGTAGGGAAAGTGCTGGATAGCAGAAGGGTAAAAATTACTATTCCTACTCCAATGAGTGCAACAGTAGGGAAAGTGCTGGATAGCGGAGGAGTAAAAATTACTATTCCCACTCCAATAAGTGCAATAGTAGGGAAAGTGCTGGATGGCGTAGGGGTAAAAATTACTATTCCCACTCCAGTGAGTGCAACAGTAGGGAAAGTATTAGAAAGCGGAGGGATAAAAATTACTATTCAAACTCCAAAGAGTGCAACAGTATGAAAGTGTTGGATAGCGGAGGGGTAAAAATTACTATTCCCACTGCAATGAGTGCAACAGTAGGGAAAGTGCTGTATGGCGGAGGGGTAAAAATTACTATTCCCACTCCAATGAGTGCAACAGTAGGGAAAGTGCTGGATAGTGGAGGGGTGAAAATTACTATTCCCACTCCAATGAGTGCAACAGTAGGGAAAGTGTTGGATGGTGGAGGGGTAAAAATTACTATTCCCACTCCAGTGAGTGCAACAGTAAGGAAAGTGTTGTATAGCAGAGAAACAAAAATTAATAATAACATTTAAACAATTGAAAAAATTTAAATAATCTTAAAAATAAATAAAGAATATTTTAAAAATATCAGATTAAATATATTAAACATTAACATTAAATATATTAATTACATATAAAAAAAGGTACAACTATTAGCTAAAATAAATTAATAAATACAGTTATAAACAATATTTCTTTAAAAGAAGCAAATATTAATAAACAATTTTTAAAAAAACATAAATGTATTTATTTTATTTCCTAGCCTATAACACCACACCAATAAAATAAACGTCAATTTTTTTATTTACATTTATTTCCATAATTAACATAATTAATAATTATTGTAAAAATTATTATTAATAAAATTAATTAATAAACATTCATTGAATACGCATTCTTTAACACTATAATATGCACAACACACACCTAAAATGAATTACACAATTACCATAATTAATTACTAATTAATCAATTCAAAATAATTAACAACTAATTATTAATGCATCAATTAAAAATAAATTACTTCCCACCCTTCCCACCATTTACACCTATAAACGCCACAACACACACATAAAATTAATTACACAATTACCATCATTAATTACTAATTAATTAATTCATTCAAAATAATTAACTAATTATCAATTAAAAATTAATTACTTCCTACCCTTCCTACCATTTTCACCTATAAACACCACAACATACACCTAAAATAATTACTTTACACAATTAACATGATTAATTGCCAATTAATTAAATAAAATTAATTAACAACTAATTATTAATTCATCAATTAAAAATAAATTACCTCCCACCATTTTCATCTATAAACACCACAACACACACCTAAAATAATTACACAATTAACATGATTAGTTGACAATTAATTAAAATTAAGTACTAATTATTAATTCCTCAATTAAAAACTAAGGGGCCCATTACGATACCCGGCGTAAAAAAATCCGCCAGGCATGAAAGCGGCAAAAATCCGCCCGCACACACCGTCTGAACACCGACCACGCCATTACGATGACACAAACCGAAAACCGCCATCGGCGGAAAAACCACACAAGATACCGCCCGCCATCGTCCGACTCGGAGTCAAACCGCCCGCCACGGACGGAAACACGCACGACAACACAAAACCGCCCGCCCTCACGGCCGACACACCGCACGTGAAATTACGATCGCACCGCCATGAGCGCGGGAAAACTACAAATATACCGCCCGCCAGCGCAAACAACGCCGATGAGAATCGACACGGCAGAAGCCATGGCGCCCACGTCCCTGCACAGAAACCATCCGCTGACAAAAACAATCGCACACAACATGGCCAACAAGTCCACACAGCAAGGCACGCACAAATACACAAGCACAGTACACATCCCGAAAACACCCCCCTGGACAAACAAAAACTACAAAGGCCAGAACACCAGACACAACACACCTGAAAACAACAGACCATGAGGACACACCCACATAGGTAAGTACAAAAGCAGCACTCCCACAGACCACAACCCCTTGCAACATTGCAAACTAGAGAGGAGAGGAGAGGACACAGTGACACAGCAAGGACAGCAGCACACCACAGAAACGCACACATCACAACCACCACCACCACCACCACCACCAAACACCGGCACCACAAACCCCCTGCACATTATACAACACACACCGCACCAGCACCACAAACACCATGGCACCACAAAGAATGCCCAAGTTCACGCCCATTGAGCTGACGGTCATGGTCGACGAGATTATCAAGGTGCACCCACAAATCTATGGGAACCTGGTCCAGCACACACCACTAGCCACCAGAAACAGAATGTGGAACCGGATCGTAGACCAGGTCAATGCAGTCGGGACCCTGCCCAGGAACAGAGGAGAAATCAACAAACGGTGGAATGACGTCAAGAGCCTGGTCAAGAAGAATGAGAGCAAGAACAGAGAGCTGGCTGCCGTCACTGGCGGAGGGAATCCCGCGCTCTTCAAGACCTTCAAAGCGTGGGAGGAGAAGGTGCGAGTCATTATACATCCGGAGATCCTCGCCGGATTAGCAGGGGGAGTGGAGGCTGGTAAGTACAAACTAATGTATACCAGCACACCGCTATGTACTCACATGCACTACCACCATGCCACAGCTCCCAGGGACAAACACCCCCATGTCCAGCACACAATACACAACACATCACACACACATGCAACAGACACCACCACACACAGCCCAAACCGAACAACTGTAAGATACGTGGGGGCATGTGTACACACAGCCAGCCACGTAACCACCAACAGGTCCCCAAGTATGCCAGAAGCGCCACAACGAGCACCCACCACACCCATGTGTCCGCCATAGCTGCACTAACCGACAAGTAACAGGTAAGTGGCAGGAACACAAAGTGCAGTGGGTGGGAGGGTGGACAGCCCAAGTACAACACACACCAGGCCCCTAGTCCCACAGCACAGCAAGGAGGAGCATCCCCCACACCCCACAGCCACGTGTCAGCCACCGCAGTGCACACCGACAGCCGAAAGGTAGACATCACGGTCCACAACAATCGGTGTCAGTGGGTGTCCAGCCATCACCACGACCCACAACACCGCCCCCACCCCCACAGACCTGCAACATGGAGCACCCCCCGCTTAGAACCATGTGGCATCCAGTACAGTGCACGCACGAACAACCTGCAGGTGGGAAACTGGACAGGGCTGGATTACTGGAGGCATGAGGACCGTAACACGACCAACACATGGGACATGTCACGTAGCAGACGAACACGCAGCACCGCCCACCGTCACGAACAAGTGAACAATGTGCACACGGACATGAACCACAGACTCACACCCCACATGACCCATCACAGACACAGCAACACCCAAGGAGCCACGTCTGCATGCACAAGCCACACTGAATATAGTACCACACGGCAGCCACTGTGCAACCCATCACACACAACCGAAACACCATTGAAGTCCTGTACATGTAGCCCCTACTGCCTGTCAACCACACACCCCACAACTACGCCTATGTAAGACAAACAACACTAGACGCAACAGAGCGGAACAACATAAATGCACACGAACACCACTGTACCCATCAAACACACAGACACACCATGCACATACAACATACCATCCATCCCATCCGTCAGCCCCAGTCTCATGAAAGGCATGTCATCCGCACAGCTGCCACACATACAGCAGTCACGCTAAGAGACATGCCCATGACCAACCATGTGCCAGAAGTCAATGAAGCGCACGCCACACTGTGAGCAACAACACACAACATGGGCCACACCCCCCGAGCACTGCAGTGATGCACATGGCACAGGGCAGCACGCACACCAAGGAGATGGGACAACTGCAATACGTTGGGTGGCACACAACCATCACTCACTCATAACGATGCGTCCAATGCCATGTCCAGTAATCACAACAGACAGCAAATATGCAGGCCATGTCAGGCATGCACACACCTCAGACCATGCACTGTCATGCTGCCACAACACATGTCACGTTCGACACCCATGGCTCACAGCATGTACCCCAAAAGCATATTCCCTCCCAAATGCGAATCTGGGGCATGGCCACCATGTTGCCATATGCGTTCCTAAGCGTTCCATTTGAACCCCAAAAGCATATTCCATCCCAAATGCGAATCTGGGGCATGGCCCCCATGTTGCCATATGCGTTCCTAAGCGTTCCATTTGAACCCCAAAAGCATATTCCATCCCAAATGCGAATCTGGGGCATGGCCCCCATGTTGCCATATGCGTTCCTAAGCGTCCCATTTGAACACCAAAAGCAAAGTACAAACCAGACCCAGGATGGGCCAGGAGCCCGCATACACCAGAGTCACAATAAGTAGGGGCACAGCAACACACCCATCGGCATGGCCAATCCGTCCCATGCCACATGTGCACAGCACACAGTCCCATTGCCAAGCACACACAACTACAAATGGTACAGCCACACACACGCCTCCGGGAAACCCATGTACGAGATTGCACGAACTGTTAATGTCAGACGACAAATACATACTTCGCCAGGTGCAACACAACAACAAATCTCATTCTCTCCACAGGTGACGAACTGCTGGATGCTGGGGATGGAGACAGCAGCCAGCACAGCCAGCCTACAAGCCCCCAACGAGGACACACGGATGTGGAGGATCTGTCCTCCTCTTCGGACACGGACCACCAAGCAGGCCCATCTGGTGTGGCAGGGCCCAGCCGCTCCCCAGGACCCCTCCTACCCACCAACCCATCATCCAGGGCTGCTGAACATTCCCAGCCCCCTGCTGCCACTGTCGTTGCGGCCACACCCACGGTCATTGCGGCCACACCCACGGGCATTGCGCCCACACCCACGGTCATTGCGGCCACTCCCACTGCCGCAACCGCCACCATCGCCGCACCGACCACCACCGCCGCCACCACCACCACGTCTTCGCTGGCACCAGCCCCAGCGCAGGTGGTGGCCCGGCCGACTGGATCCACCCTGGGAGCCAGGGCGAGGACCGTGGTGGGCAATGTGGCTAGTGGGCAGGCCGGTGGCAGCAGTACTGGTAGGAGGAGCAGGGTCAGGGAAACGCCAGTCTCCCCTGGGAGCCATGCCCTGCCTCAAATGGCCAGAGTCCTTGGGGCCTATGAAGAGGCCCAAGGACAATGGGCCAGGTCTGCTTCAGACACGCGGGAGGTGCTGGGGGTGCTGAGGTCCATGGACGCCCGTATGGGCCAACTCGTGGACCTCATGGGCCAGCTGGTGGTGAGGTCACAGCCAGGGACAGCAGCTCCACCACCGCCACCACCTGCCGGGGCGCAGGGTCGAGCAGCAGTGTCCAGTTCCCCTGCGTCCACAGCCAGTGAGCACACCTCACCCCCCACCAGCAGGTCGCCACCACACACCCCCTCCCCAACGTGGAAGGGGCCGTCCGAAGTACAAACAGATCTCCCGGGAGGACTACGCATGCTCCAGACGCAAGTGAGGCAGCCAGCCAGCCTTCCTTGACCACCCACTGCATTGACTTGGACTACGATCCCACTTCACACAGCCATCTGGATGGCATGTGTCTGTTGGACCATGGACATGGAACAAGTGGGTACACCCTGAGCATCACGCAGCTGTGACCGACAGCTCATTGTCACTGCACGCACCACTTTTGTCATCACCTCGCACACAATCACATGTCACAGTTTGAAATAAATGCACCTCTTACACAAACTGCTGTTTGTGCCCTGTGTTTTAATTGTACGGAATACAACGGCCACCTATGGCGGAAAGGCACCTGATGCGTGGCATGGCAATGGAACCGGAGGGCCTGTAGGGACCTAGGGGTGGGAGACAGAACAGGAGCACATTCAATGAGTGTGTCACACACCCATCACACAGTACATGTCAACAACTACAAGCAATGTACACACATCGCACAGAGCAATAGGGCACAATGCCACAGCCACCAACAGTGGCATACTACCCTGGCCATGGAGCGTTGACACACAGCACGCAGTGAACAAACGGCCACCCTGACACAGCACACACACACCTGCACAGATACAGCCACATCAGCCGTCGTACATGGACACTCACCGTCAAGTGAAGTAGCGGGCGATGAGCTGCTGCCGCACATTACCAGCTTCCTCCTCTCCGCTGTCCTCCTCACTCGAGCTGTCCTGGTCTGCGGGCTGGGGCCCTGGTTGATCTCCGTCATCCACGATGAGGGGGATCTGCTTCCGAATGGCCAGATTGTGCAGCATGCAGCACGCCACCACTATCTGGCACACCTTCTGTGGGGAGTACGCCAGCGCACCCCCGGTGCGGTCCAGGCACCTGAACCTGGACTTGAGGAGGCCAAAGGTACGCTCGACCACACGTCTGGTCCTCCCATGTGCCTCATTGTAGCGATCGTCTGCTGGGGTGCGAGGATTCCTCAATGGACTGAGCAGCCATGCCCCATTCGGGTACGCAGAGTCACCTGGGTGTGAGGGACACAGAGAACCGTTGCTAATCCAACTGGACAGGGGACAGCATCGCACAGCCAGCACGCTACACCACTCCACATACTCACCGACAATACAGCCACGATCCTGTTGCAGATTGGACATCAGTCGTGGCAAGATGCTGTTGCGCATGACGTGTGCGTCATGGGCCGAGCCTGGGAACTTTGCACACACGTGGGTTATCACCATGTCCGCAAGGCACACCACTTGCACATTCAGGGAGTGCGTGTGCTTCCTGTTGCGGTACAGGTGCTCAGTGGCCTGTGGTGGAACAAGGCCAACATGTGTGCAATCAATGGCACCAACGACGTGTGGGATCCTGCCAAGGGCATAGAATGCACCCTTCACTGCCGCCAATTCACGAGCCCTGGGGAATCTGATGTACCTGTTTCGGTACAGCATCATGGCTGCCAGTACATCCCTCAGCACCTTGCTGAACATGGGCTGGGACATCCCTCCTCCACTGCCCACTGTGTGCTGGAATGACCCAGTGGCGAAGAAATGCATGGCGGCCATCACCTTAGCCGTGGGGGTGACTGCTGTCGGATACACCCTGCGGGGACGGAGATGGGGTTCCAACATGGCACACAGTCGATGCAGGGTTGGCCTGTCCAGCCGAAACTTCCTAATGACCTCAGTATCGTCCATGTCCGCCAGCAATTGGTATGGGCGGTCAATGTTCGGTCTCCGCCTAGGGAAAATGGCAGTGGACACATGTCAAAGCAACACAACACATAGCAATTCCGCATACACATCACTGACATGACTGAGCAAGCACATGAGTCACAGCCCAGCTGTCAAGCAGGGACGGCACGGCCACAATACACTTACACAGGTCTCCCACCAATGGCAATGGCTAGTGATACAAACCACTGCCATGTGCATGCACATGGGGATCTAGGCCCCAATGACTTGCGGGGCGTGCTGATGGGGACTGACTGCATATTCGTCAAGCGGCAACGCCACGGCAACATGAATGTCTGCTGAGCATGGCACTGCTTCCGAGGCTGGATGAGTATGGCACACGACGACGACGATGTGGGCACAGGCTGAGCGGCCAAAACAAGTGGGACCTGTGGCACGAGGGGATATGAGACAGTAGTAGGTGTCAGCACTGCACCCTATGTACAGCACTGTACGGATCACACCTCCCGAAACATTGACAGGTGTCCACATTGACAGCCCCATGCCAAGACGGCTGTGTGCTTGCAGTCACACGTCACAGGTGAGAGGTTACATTGCACGTGCCAGGTGGCAGACGTACATAGTGGGAGCTGGCATGTGTGTGCATGTGTCTCCTGTTCAGGATCCACCAGATGGGCGCTGACTCTGTACTGACCATTGGACACAGCATGTTCCGTGGAAGGCTTGTGTGTGTGGGATGGTGGCACTGGATGTGCCTCCGTTGGGTGGGGGGCCATGCACAGGGCGGGTACGTCGATGATTGCGCATTGTTGGTCACGGTGGGTGCACCAACTAAGATGTGTTGCCCTGTGTTCAATTCCTATGTCCGCATGATGATGGACTGTAGATGTGGGCAGACTACACATTGGTCGATGTGCTGTCTATATGCATGTGCCTTCACACCAGGCACAGCTGCCCCTGCACATGTGACCCCTGCTGGACTCGCTGCTGGGTCTGTGGAGCTGATGCACCTTCTGTGCGTGGGGCGGACAGCTCTCCTCACTTCCCTCATTGCGCATGTCATGACTTTGCCGCAGGTGACATGGATCATGGAGGGCCCACATGTACGCGTGGGTAGGCTACACATGATTGTTCACTGGTCGCCACCCCCAGTCAGTGTTTCGAATGGGAAGGTTGTCGTGCTGGTGGTATATTCGATGTGGCGGATGGGCGGGCCTAGGTGCGGGCTTACATTCCGGACATGGGGGGTAGTTGGATTGGCGACTAGTTGCAGTACACACGGGACACGTCTCTTCCTTTCCACATCTGGGTCATCCCTTGTACTCACTGACAGTGATACAGTCATCTTCGCCCCAGCCCTCATGTCCTCCCCTCGCTCCCCCAATATGCATGTGCACCTGCGAGGCTAGCGCTTGCACAGGCAGCCCCAAGCTCGCACCAGAGAGGGCAAGGAGTGTATGTGTGGGTCCAGTTGCACGAGTGGGCTGTCTCAGGGTATGATGTGTGGCGGGACGCCGTCCACCTGCGTGGTGCCCCAAATGGAGACCCGGCCTGCATGGACTATGCATCACAGTCTTCGCCTTCCGGATCCGCCACCTGCGACACCCAGTGGCTGTGGCTGCCCTTGCGGCCAGGCCGCGTCCGTCTGTAGCTGATGGCCCACACATTCACTCTTTGGCCTCTCTGGGGAGGGCTCGGGGGTGGTGGCGCACGCGCTTGCACTTAGTCGCAATGGCATGTGGCGTGGTTGGTATAATGGGCAATGGATGGGATGGTGCGAGCCACCTCCCGTGACGTCAGTGCTGCTCGTGCTGTGGTGCGTCCCCCCTACACTTCCATTTGACTTGTGCCATGCTACACGTTGAGGTTCTATTGCCTGCGTTATATGACCAGGAGGAGCGCGAGGAGACCTCTCACACACCATGCTCCACTGCCATCCCGTGCCCTGTATCGCCTGTGCGGATTGACTATGTTGGGGTTACACCTGGTCGACTGGGGCTGTGTGTGCCTTGTCAAGGGGCATGGCGGGCGCACAACAGGATCCAGCTTGTCCACAGAGGGTGGGCTGACGTGTGCGCCTGGTACCGCATTGTACGTGTGCCCGGCTGCTGTGCACACACGTGTTCACTCCCCCCGACAGGTGTCCTCTCACAATGCCCAGGGAAGCGGTGGTGTACTGTTCATGACCCCTCCCAACACGGCGTGCTCCAACTTGGCATGTGCGCATCTACCCGTCACACCCACCCACCTGAGCACTGCGTCCATACGACTTCACACGACACATGTGTGTCTTCCACAGTTGTGCTACTCATTTGCGTTGACATCCAATACCAGTGGACTACATGGTCATGTCACGACTGCCGTGTACTTCACATACTCTCATCCTCTCTCATTCGTACTTGTGAAATGAGTCAGCGGAGACAGTTTTGGTTTCAAACATTATATTGAGTCTTCTGTCCTCTGTGATGCAGTATAGTGGACACTACTGGCAGCGGAATACATGTTGAGGATATACTGAGCATGATTACAAATGGGATAGGGTGTGGGGTTACATGTGATTGGCTGTTGCATGTGGGATGTGGGCTTCAGAGTTACATCTGCTTGGCCAAGGCTGTGCTAATGTACATTTACGTATAGCTGCGGAGCTGCGGACTTTGACACAGACGGTATACATGTAGCCTACCAGACCGCTTGGCATCATGGGCACAGTCCATCTCAGTTCCATGTGACAGGTTTGCTGCGGTTGTTCCTCATGCACGCGTGCATGTGAGATGACATCAGGGCATGTGCTTGCGTGCATGCAGCGGCGTGCCACTTGTTGTTGCAATGTGGTGGTTACTGGACATGTCACAGTCACTGGGGTCGTGTTGTTGTTGTATGCACTTGTCGTCCATGCAAAGGTCCTGGTATGGGATTCCCGGGGCGGGGGTGGGAGGGGTGCAGCACCCACAGACTCCAGGCGACCTATTCATGTCCACTGAGCGGTGTGTGTGTCCATGGGCGCTGGATCCATGTCGTGTCCTGGTTGTTCGTGCAGTTCCGTCCATGTGGGTGCGATACACAGACCCCATGCCACTGCCTCCCACGATGCATGCGGTGTTCCTGGATGTGATGGGGAACAGTGTGCATGTCCCGGTCATATCCGATGTCATGGCGATGTCGTTGATGGTGTGGTAACAGTTGCCGGTCGTTTGGTATGGCTGTTGTGGTGGTGACTGGCCAGTCCGTGCGGAAGCTAAGCATGGGTGCGGGGTTGGACATCATAGGTCAATCGGGGAACCTGCGTTGTGGTCCGACGAATTTACAGGTTGTCAGGTATGCAATGCCGTCCAGCAGGGCTTCCATGTCATTGGTGGTGTACATGTTTGCCAGCCAATGTAGCGGATGGTGGCATGTCAAGGTGTTGTTCGTAAGTTGTCCCTTGGAGGACCATGATGGGGCATGCTGGGTGACATTCGATGTAGCTGTTCTCGATGATCCGTCGTGTGGAGGCACAGTGGTCCCATTTCAGTGCGGGTGCGATGTTGGCCACATACGCCATGCCCCCATAGGCTGAGCAGGCCCTGTCGTGTGCGTCCAGAGGGAGGAGTAGTGGTAGCAGGTCCGCCTTTAGACATGCCGGGTTGGAGAGACACATCTCCACGGGATGCTGGTAGGGACACCTCCGACAGTAGAAGACGGGCATGACGCAGCTGAACAATGTGATGCGGTAAGTCAGTCGGTAACTTACGTTCAGCAGGGACAGGAGATCGCATCCCAATATATGTATCAGGTTGGTTTTGTACAGCTTGACCTGTCCGGCGTAGTTGGGTAGGTGTGTTGCGGTTGCCATTTTGCAGCGGTGCGTTGTGGTGGCGTGCTCCGGCTGTGTGTGCAGTCTGCAATGTGCACGCTCCGAGGTTGCTGTGAGCTCTGTGTAGTCGTAGGGAGACAGGACTTGTGTTCTGTTGGCTTGTGCGGAGGACACGGGCCCTCATCCCACATGCTTCTCAGACAGTTCAAGGTCAGTGATGTGTGACTCCTTCCAATTAACTTGCATGTGGCCGACATGGGGGAGTGTTTTCTTTTTTCTTTCCCGTCCGTTGTGTTCTTCTGTGATATGCGCTATCTGCCCTGTGGTCGGTCTCCTCGGCATGCCTGTGTTGGTCTTTTCTTGGACAATGGCTGTATTCACCGGCTTCTTTCGTAGGGCTGTGGTTTCGGAGTTGGAATGGAAGGTCATTCAGTGCTGTCTGCTCTCCCTTGTGTGGGCGGCAGGCTGCCTTTCCGCTCTGCGTTGGGCCTTGTGTGTGAATGTTATTCTTGGGCCACCTGTTGTCGGTCCCCGGGCTCTTTGGTGTTCCGTTTTGTATGTCTTGTTCATATGTGCAGGGTGGTATGGGTGTTTCAGTGTGGTACTGGCGTTCCTCTTCCCGAAGGGGCCCTGCTTCTCCTAGTTGGTGTTGCCGCCACTGTGTGCTACGCCATGTTTGTTACACTGGGGTGTGTCCTGCTGTTGCGTGACTTCACTGACATGTGTGCGTCGGTTGTGTGGCGTTGGGTGTTGTCCGTGAATTGGGCGTTGGGGACATGTCTGTGGCAGGCCTGTCACGTGTCATGTGCGTTCGGGGTGGGGCTGATGTGTGTGCTGCTTGGTTGTGTCCCTGTGTCTGTGTGCGACGCATGCATGGCGCTGCGGTTGGCCTCTGCGTTGTGCGCATGTGTGGCGGCGTCATCGCCGCTTTGGGGCCGTGACGGGGTCGTTGGTTCCTAGTCCCAGGTGGTGTGTACACATGTGTTACGAGATGTTACGATTTGGCCTGTGTGTCATATGTGGATGCAATGGTGGATGTGTAGTGTACACGCGGGGGTGGGGGTTGTCCGCTTTTTCCGCCCTTGCACTGTGTGCGCTGTTTGCGTGCACTTGTTGTGTGTGTGCCTACCTGCGTCTCCGCGGTACGTTGCGTCCTTGGTGGTGCATCAGCAAGAGCATAGGGAGGGCCTGCAGTGCTGGATTCATGCTCGGGGAGCCGCTTCTTCGGTGTCCGTGCTCGGCGTTCGTGTTACCGCTTCGGTTTGTCGTACGGTGTCTCTTAGCCGTGGGAGCCGTTTGTTTGCGGCATCGTAATTTGTACGCCGGGCGGGACGTGATTTCGTCGGACGGTGTGTGTCAATTGTGCTGCGCCGCTACGTGTACGGGCGCACTTTGATGGCGGACGGTGTCGCTGGCTTGCCGGCGGTGTTTGGCCGACTTTTCGCATCGTAATAGGGCGGGCGTGTGGACTGCTGCGTGCCGGCGGTAACTGGTGGTTTTTGCATCCGCCAGCACGGCGGTAGTGCTTCCGCCCGACATCGTAATGGGCCCCTAAATTACTTCCCACCCTTCCCACCATTTTCACCTATAAACACCACAACACACACCTAAACATAATTACACAATTAACATAATTAACTGCCAATTAATTAATTAACAACTAATTATTACATAATTAATAAAAAATTAATTTACACATTTAACACTATAACATCTCAATTCAACAAATATTAATTAATACAAATTATTCAATAAATGTACTATAATTAAATTACCATCCTATTCCCCTATAAACCCACAACCCGTTACGGTACTAAAAACGCAAAATTCAAATAAAAAAAATAATAACTACTAAAAACAATTAATACATTTACTATAATTAAATTACTTCCCACCCTATTCCCCTATAAACCCACAACCCGCTACGGAACTAAAAACGCAAAATTCCATCAAAAAAATGTAATAACTGCTAACATTTTAACACATATAATAAAAATACTAACAATTCTTATACAAAAAATACATGCATCACACAGATATAAAATATATACTAAAATACATAACATTAATAAAAAATTGATATTGTTAACATCTATATTTTTGCAAACGATATTAAACACTTCGATATTTTTTACATCGATATTACTTACGCAAAATCGATATTCTTGACCACGATATTTTGTCTGTCGATATTCTTGACCCACGATATTTTTGCCACGATATTTGTGCAATTCGATTGTTTTTACTCAATATTCTGTCTCTGCACCCATCCTAACTTCACTCTGTATGCTGGTGTTTCGATCTTAATAAAAGATATATCAAGTCAATGGTTGTGGGTTTGATCATTTCAATTTGCCGACGAGTTATCGGAACACCAAGAACCCACGTCTTGGAAGAAAAGGATTATTTTGGAATTTTTTGAGATTTTTGGAAAATTTCCTTCAATCAGATTTGATTGGATTTCATGTCCTACAGAGGGGCCGATTTCGATTCGGGTCGGAATTCTCTCCGACCGAGCCGGACCCGGAGAGATTTCCGACCGAATCGGACCCTAGCAGCCCGACCGAACGAGTACGATGCGCACGTATGCCATCGGACTCGAGTCGAGTCGGACTCCAGTGAAGTCAATGGGAGCCTGTCGTACAACGCGTACGCGGGCTCCCATTGACTCCAATGGGTGTGAGGCGGACAAGGGTGCCCCCTACAGTTACGTGGCGAAGCGACTCGCGCCGTACACGCACAGGTAGGGGGGACCCATGGGTCCCCCCTGTGTGCGACTCGCGCGGCTACGCGTACAGGGAGGTCCGACACGGACCCCCAAAGTACAGCTCCGACTGCTTCTTGGAGCCGGACGGCGCGAGTCGGTCGGACTGCTCGCGGCGCGCATCGAACTTGCCCGGCCGGGGAACGTCTCCATTGCGAGGTGCGCAGCGGATCCGTGCGAGTCGGTCGGTGCGGTTGGGACGGGCGTACGAGTCGGTCGGCGAATTTGCACGCGCTCGCATCGTACTCGTTCGCCCGGACGCACGTACGATTCGGTCGGGAAAAAGGGCTCCGAATCGGATCCGGTTCAGCCTAATCCGATTCGGTGCCCTACCGGCCGAGATCGGAATCGGCCCCAGAGTTTTAAGTGTTCTGGAGCAGCTTACTTGGAAACCATTACTTAAGAATTCCTTTACATGAGTATTGGAATACAGTACATGCGCAACCTTACTACATTGCAATAGTACCTCTTGGTGTCTGGCTGCACCTTTTGAAGGCACCTCAAAGTTCTAGTGCCGTGCATTCCTTCAAGTGATGTTCGAGCCTTGAATTCTGGCCCGGTTGTGATGTTTCAGCAATGCAAATTAGCTTTGATGCTTCACGCTTGGAACGTAAGGCATGTGTGACATTGCTGGAATCGCGTAGATGTGCTTGCCTGGATCCTTGGGTGTGTGCGTATTCGAGCGTTTGTGAGCAAGCGTTTGTTTATTTTAGCCATGGAACGCAACGCTGCTCACGTTTCATACGTAACACGCACAGCTAGACGTGCCACCATCTTGGTTATGTGAAGTTCCCAGCACTTATCTGGTGCAGTTTTACCGGCAGTTCACATGCTGGCGGTTTTATTCGTTGTGTCTGTCAGTGCCAACGCGTCTTACCTGTGGATGCGGCATACCAAAGCTGAGTGAAGCGCGGCATATAAAAGCTGGGTGAAGTACTTGGGTGATTTATTTTTGAACGCTATACAGATACTGAGTTATTTCCCATACATTGTGTAGGATAAGTAAACTTGTCCCTTTTTTGAAGTTTGGACGCTTATCCAGGACTTCTTTTTTTTAAAACTTATCTTAGGAAAACATTTACACTTGTTTTAATTTGTGGTTTTTAACATGGCTACATACACTTTTTCACTACAACCCCTGCAAGCATTTTGTCCGGCAGTCCATGCATGAAATGGGAGGAGTGGAAGGCCTATTTATTAAATTTTATGGATACTATTGATGAGCATGGAAAAATGCCTGCAGCAAGGAAAAATTAAATATTGTTACATTGTGTGGGGCCAGGGGGTTTGAAAGTGTATGAAGAAATGTCTAATACACCAGATGGTGGAGATGTAAATGTTTTTGATGAAATAGTTAAGGATTTTGACAACCACTTTGCACCCATAGTATGCATTGGTATTGTGAGATATAAGTTTTTTTAGAAGGAAACAGGATGCTAATGAAACTGTGGATGAGTATGTTGCAGCGTTAAGAAAATTAGCGAGTGATTGTAAATTTGATCATTTACAGGAACAACTCATTAGAGATCAAGTAGTTATGCATACCAAAGATCCAGCTATACAGGAAAGGCTATGGATAAATGGACTTGTTTAGCTAAAGGATATTTTAGCTATAGTAAGAAAGGGGGAGCGTTCCAGCCGCAGTGCTAGAGCATTAAAATGTGAATGTAAGGAGTTTTCTGAGGAGGTTGTTACTAAAGTTAGAGCCAGGTCTTTTAATAAATTTAAAAAAGAGGATGTAAAAAGTCAAGAGTTCCAGAAAAAGATAGTGAATTTCAAGTGCTATCGCTGTGACAGCAGCTCACATCTTGCATCCAGTAAATTTCGCCCTGCACTCAAACAAAAGTGTGCGACATGTGGCGTTGTGGGGCATTTTGATAAAGGTTGTAAGAAATAAAAGGGTAGTCATGTTAAGTGAGTGGATGATTGTAGCTTCAGTGATGAGGAAGGAAAGGTAAAAAGACTTACTATTTACGATTCAGGTGAAAACAACGATAATTTCGAGTCCAAGGAGTTGTTCATTTTGAATGTTACTGATAGTAGTATAAGGGGAAGGAAAAAACCCTTATGTTTGATGACGATTGGAGGTGTGGAGGTACAAATGTTTGCGGACTCTGGTTCTCCCTTTACCATTGTCAATGAAAATAAATGGAGAACAACGTTTGTAAAGTTGTTAGGAGAGAAATTGTTGCACACAAATATTCATCCAGAAGGATTTTTCTGGAGAAAAAAATAGACATTGGGTATAGACCTATAGGGGCACATTGCGATGACGGGCGGACAAAGTCCGCCCGCCACCGTAGCGGTGAATGGGACCGTCCGCCATAGGAGCGGCGGTCCCGCCGCGAGTATTAGGATGCCACCGTGGCGGTGGCATCCCCTATTCCCAACATTGTGGCGGGCGGTGTTCACAGCACCGCCCGCCGCAATGCTGGGAATGCACGTCGTGCATTGGCATGCACAAGGTGACAGGCACCGCGCGGTGCCTGCCACCTTGTCCATGCCAATGCAAAGAGGTACCATAGGTACCCCCATGTGCACCCCCACCCCCAACACTCTGGGGGCCCGCAACGGGCCCCCAATAGCGAAGACCGTATCCCTTTCCATGGCGGCGTTGCCGCCATGGAAAGGCTGCTCTCCGCAACCATCCTAATATGGATGGCGGTGTCTTGCAGACACCGCCACCATAATAGTGCCCTTTCCGCCCGGTCACCTGTGTGACCGGCGGACAACCGCGGACGGTCTTTCCGTCCGCCGGGCTCCCCCCCGCCATCGTAATGTGGCGGGGGGGAAATGGCATGCGGGCGGAGGGGAATAGTGGGCGGATCGCCACCGCCATACGGGCGGTGGCGATCCGCCCGTCATCGTAATGACCCCCTTAGTTTCCAGATTCAAGAATAGGGAGTCTTGTGGGAAGCTATACATCTCTAAGAAAGGGCCCTCTGTTTTGGGTTGGAAAGACCAGGGCGAGCTAAATATCGTTTTAAATCCCAACAATCCTGATCCGGTTATGATTATGGGTGAGGGTGAAATAATTGGTGCAGAAGTATTAAAGCATTTCCCAGAGGTGTTTACCGGTGCAATAGGGAAGCTCAAGAATTTGGGGCATTGCATTATTTTAAAAAAAGATGCATGTCCCAAAATACATAAAGCGAGGAATATTCCTATTTCTCTCAGAACCGAAGTAGAAAAGAAATTGGAGAAGTTGGTTAAGGCTAACACAATTGAACCCATTGAGTCCTCGGAATGGATTTCTCCGATTGTGGATGAAAAAATAAGATTATGCATTGACTTGCGCTACTTAAATAACAACATTGTGGCGGACAAATTTCCCCTTCCTAAAATTATGGAAATATTAGCTCTGGTGAAGGGTGTTGGATGGTTTTCTACAATTGATCTTTCGGTAGCATATCATCAAATAGTGTTAAATGAAGAGAGAAAAGTTTTGACTGCATTTATCACGCCCGTTGGTTGCTTCCAATATAAAAGGATGCCTTTTCACAGAATTATGTTTGAACTGTTTGGTAAATTTATGAATATCAGATGCTTTCAAGATGACATTTTGGTGTTTGGAAAGGACAGTAGTAAGCATGATAAGATTTTGGGTGAGGTCTTAACTATTTTGAAAGAAAGTGGTCTGACAGTGCACCCTAAATGCAAATTTGAGTACAATCTGTGACTTACCTTGGTCATGTCTTATGTAGTGAAGGGGTCACCACCAAACCATCTCTGGTTGAAGCCATTCAAAATGCTCCACACCAGACAAATAAGGATGAAGCTAGATCCTTACCCGGGTAAGTGGAGTTTTATGCAAAATTCATCAAAGGCTTTTTCAATAGAGTTCATTAGACAATTATTGAAGTGTAAGGTAAAATTTCTTTGGACAGATGTTTGCAGAAAAGAATTCAATGATATAAAAAAAGGCTCTCAAGGAAGCACCTAGTTTTGACTCTGATTTGAGTAATGTGATCACTGTAGATGCCAGTAACAAAGGTTTCGGTGGAGGCCTCTCTCAGATTGCATCAGAACGAAAAGAGAACATTATTGCTTATACGTCCCGTGCACTATTCCCCACTGAAGAAAGATTTTCATTGATAGAATAAGAAACTTCTTGCTCGTACCTGGGCCTTGGAGCATTTTAGGTCTTTTATGTTGGGTAAGCATTGCAAAGTCCGTTCCGACCACAAGCCTTTGGTTAAACTACTTACCACTGAAGGTTTATTTAAAGCTCCTTCCAGGGTAGCAAGAATGTCCATGAGGCTTCAAGACTTTATCTGTGCTATTGAATATGCACCTGAAAAGAAAAATGTGTTGGAAGATTATTTTTCTTGTATGCCTACTGAGCTACAAAAATGTCAAGAAAATGAGTGGGAAGATTTCCATATTGCATTAATCCATGATCACGGTATAACACCAGTGGAAGAAGAAGAATGGAAGACACAATAATCTTTAGATTCTAATTTGCAGCAACTTATTGTCTTTGTAGAACAGGGTTGGCCAGTGAAGCACCAAATAATGAAGGATTTGAAAGCTTTTTGGGAAGTGAGGAATGAACTGTCGGTTGTACAAGGTACTGAGTATAGAGGTGACAAAGTCATTTCTCCTTCTTTTTTGCATGCTAAAATTGTTAAGCTGTGTCATGAAGAGCACGCAGGCATTGTTAAAACAAAGCAAAGAGTCAAAAAATGGTACTGGTGGCCTGGCATTCACATGTGTACTGAAAGAATGGTGAGGAATTGTGTTTGATGTGCAAATTCAGATAAGTCTCTCAAAACCTGTGGACCTAACATATATGAACTTATAATTCCAAGTAAACCGTGACACACAGTGGCAATTGACATTATGCACCCCATCGGTTCCCCAGCTAAGTACATCATCGCATTTATTGATGTGTTTTCCATGTGACCTGTAATCAAAATCATAGAAAAAATAGATTCTGAGGAAGTGCTTAAGTTTCTTGACAGGGTTTTCATGGATGAGGGATTGCCTGTACAGATTATCTGCGATAATGGGGTACAGTTCATGTCTAAATTAGCTAAAGATTATTTCAGTAAGATTGGTGTTAAGCATAGGACTACTTCCTTGTATAATCCCAGTGGGGAATGGCATGATTGAGAACTTTAATAGAGTTCTCCAGAATGCCATTCAACTAGCTATCAAGAATGGCAGTGATTGGGAGATGCAAGCTTTAAAGGCTCTGTGGATGTATAGAACTACCAATCATGAGGCTTTGGAAACTTTACCTTTTGAAGTTATGAGAGGTAGAGAAGCCATGACTAAATGTATTCCTTAGTGGTTGACTCAGACTGAAGATTCTGCCTTATCGGTGGAAAAGATAAGGGAGAATATTTTGGCTAAGCACCTTAAGTGCAAACAGATGTTTGATCTCAAGAGAGGGAAAGATAATGTTGTTATTAGAGTTGGTATGTGGGCCAAAGTTAAGAAACACTGGAAGGTTACTGGAGGTGAAAGCCAATTTTCTGATCCCTTGGAAGCTATCAAGGTTTTAAGGAATGATGTGTTGTTAAGCGATGGTAAAGTATGGAACCTCAGGCGCATTGCTGTTTTAAAAAATTATTACTGTTCCAGGAATAATGATGGTAGCAGTGGTATATCTAAATTTGATTTTTATGAAGATTTTGTTCAGGAGAATGGTAATGATTGTGACTTATGTTACAGTAATGATCTCAGAGAGGAGGATGTGCAATTGGAGGAAGAAGTGGTTAATGAGGGAGAAGCACAGGAAAGTGGAGGCATGGTTGAAATGGGAAACATCCTTTACCCCGCATGCGTAACTCCACAGTGCCATTACCCTGCAGTTTTTACACCACAAAATCTTTTACAATGCAGGGCTTTACACCGCAAACTATTACAACGCATTCTCCAAAGCAACGCCATGGCGGAGTTAGAATAGTAAATTGCGTTGTAATGGGGAATACGTTGTAATGGATTGCGTTGTAAAGCCCTGCATTGTAAAAGATTTTGTGGTGTAAAAACTGCGGGGTAATGGTACGCGGAGTAAAAGTGTGCAGGGTAAAGTGTCCTATTTGGTTGAAACAGATTTTCTGAGTGAGGAGGTTGTGGCATCTAAGAAGGTGGAGGAGAACAATGGCAGCAGAAATACAGTAGATCCACATGAGACAGATTCCATTGAGTGAATTTAGTTTTGTATTTTTTATATTAGTCTATTATAAAGGGGAAAATGTGTTGTGTTTTATTAATAAAATGTATGTTTGTGCGCATGCCGTGTGTGTGTGTGTGTATGTTTTACTTACACGTGCATATGCATGGATCCCTTGTATATATTGCATGTCTATTATAATGTTATTTTTTTTGTATTTTACTGTTAGTCCGTGCTTCTACCGTGTTCTAGATCATACAGGAGTTAGGACCGGCAGATACAAGGAACCGGAACTGGCGAGGCTGCGTCCTACCTTCACTCCGTCTGCTGGTGTTTAGATCTTAATAAAAGATATATCAAATCAATGGTTGCAGATTGATCAATACACCTCTTTAACATAACTTTCAATTGGCTGGCCTCTGTGCTTCCACTGCTTGCTTTTCAATCACTACTTTTTTCTTTAAGCGCTCCATGAGAGTGTATGAAATTTTGGTTGCTTCGCTCATGTAATTTTCTCCCCCTGCACTCCGTGTTGTCCTTTGTCATCTATGTGATTCCCCCTACCCTCCTTCATGGTTTTCTTGCCCTCGTATATTTCCCCATTGCTTTCTTGCGCAAGTGCTTCTCCCCCGCCCACTCCACTTGCTCTCTCACCCGTTGCTTATTCTCCCCTCTCGCCTATTGATTCTCCTCCCAACCCCTGTACTCCACCCTTGCCTGCTTGCCCGTGTGCTTCTCGCCTGCTTCTCCCCAGCAAGCAGCATTCAGGTCTGGTGCTTCCTCAAACTGTCCTCACAGAATCCACGTCATGTTGGGTTTTTATGAGTTCATAGGGTTCCAGTGCGGATAGGGCACACTGACATTACAAGTTCCTCTTTTCTTCAAGGACAGCTTGGGCAGTAAAGCATCTCCCCCTTGTTGCCGTGATTCTCAGAGGTTGTGGGCAAGAGGTGGCTGAGGTCTTGGATGTCTGCAGGAGTCTCCTGCAAGATGCCAATATGGTGATTTGCTTGTAGCTGAGCAAATGTATTCTATGCCACAATTTCCATATATACATATATGCAAGGAGGCTACTGGCCATTAATGAATGCTGATACGAGACAAGTCAAAGATGGCCACCAAACTTTCTGTTTCAGCGATATCAAAGGACTACTCCGCAAAGCAATGAAAGTTTTAGGTGCACTCCATTTGCTACTCTCTGTTTGTGAGTCTTCTCATGGGAATGAGAAACTCTAGAAATTCTTCTGTGTAATCCTGCTCCTAAGGTTTAGGTACTTTTTGGCTCTGTATTCTCTTAGTGCTGTTCTATTCCTTCCGCTTCTGAGATTTCAAACTACATACACCTAGAAACACTTTCATCAAGTCTTGGAGGTATCAGACAAGCCAATTTCTAAATTAAATATCACAGTGTTAAAAGAGGAGGGGGGTCCTTGGAGAGGACTTTCTTCTCGGTCTCAGTGGCTCTTCTTTGCAGACACCTACTTTTTAAGTGGAGAATATTTTTTCTAATGGCATAGTGGCTCCTGGAAATCATCACCCATATAGGGTAAGCCAATCCCAAGCGCAAGTAGTAATTGCTACTTCCAGCTATTGACAAACTGTAGTTGTGAAAATGGCAGGTGGCGTTGTGTATGTGTATGTGTGTGCATGTTTTTGTGCCTATGTGTCAGGGTGCCTGTGTACATGTATGTGGCGTGTGTCTGTGTGGTGGGTGTGTGAACATGCATATTAGTGTGTGTATGTGGGCATCAGTACATGAAAGTGTGTGTGATGATGTGTGTCTATTTGCGTGTTTGTGCTTGCATGTATGCACATTTGTGCATGACAGTGCATGTTTTCGGGTGTGTGTCTGTGTTAGTGCATTTTATTGGGTGTAAGTACATGTGCATGTACAGGTGCCTGTCAGTGATAGTGCATATATGCTGGAGTGTTTGTGTGAGGGGGTTTGCATGTGCTAGTGTGTGACCAGGGTGGTGCTGCTGGAGGAATGAGTTGCCTCTTTAAAAGAGTGTGGATCCTTTTTACTCTGGCTGATTGCAGTCAAGTAAGCCAGGATGACTGTGCTAAAGACAAATACGTGCTTATTTCATGTGTGCTTCGCAGTTGGCCCCTATAGAGTCTTGGAATGTCTCATCCCAAGTCCTTCTTAAATATATCCCCAAAGTTTTGGAGATTAATCTATCTTTGTTGCAAAATTATAAAGGTAACCTGTTCCCAAGTTATTATGCGAATAACAAGCTGTTCTCATAAGCACTCTACATTCCTGGCCTGAAGCCTGTGCCCTGTCTTTCACCCAAGAAATTTGTACACATAGGGGCTGATTAGGATGGCGGTCGGAAAACCTCCCCGACCGCCATGGTAGCGGGAAAAGACCACCCGCATGGACCGCGATATAACCGCCGGTCGAATTACGATGGCCCACGGTCGAAATCCGACCGCAGCGGTGCGATCGTGGGCTTTAACATTGCGGCGGTTGCTGCTGCCCGCAGCACCGCCGCGATGTCGAAAGGAGCATGTCCTGCATTTCCCTGCACTGCGTGGCAGGCACTGCACAGTGCCTGCCACCTGGCTACAGGGAAATGTAGAGGGACCATGGGTACCCCCAGTGCACCCACACCCCCAACACATTGGGGGCCCGCAACGGGCCCCCGGAAGCATTCTCCGCCAGCCTTTCCATGGCGGTTTGACCGCTGCGGAAAGGCTGGCTACCACCGGCATCGTAATCCTGCCGGCAGAGCCTGCTCGGCACCACCACCATTATCCCAGTCCTGCTCCATCTGCCAGGCAGGAGTGCGGATGGCAAAAGGCGGAAAAGCGGCGGTCGGAATTTCCCACCGCCGCGGTCACCACCGCCACCCTAATCTGACCGGTGGTTTTCTGGGTTGCGATCGCGGGTGGATGTCCACCGCCGGACCGGCGGTCGCCTTCGCCGGCCCGGCGGTGGACATCCGCCCGCCATCCTAATCAGCCCCATAGTGTAGAGGTTTCATAAATGGCAGCAGGTCTCAGGTGGAAACAATGCACAGAGTGTTCCTTTGGCAGAGAAAGGATTCCAAACCTCTTTCTTATGGACCGACAAGACCTTAAACAGGGCAACACCTGCAGGTCATGTGAAACAATGTGGGACAATGCATCAACTCATCATTTAAGGTCCTTGACAGGAATACTGCATAGATGTGCCAAGGGAAGGTTCTTCGAAACACATCAATGCTTCAGTGTGAATTCCAGAGAAAGCTGTTTATTGCGCAGTGTAAAACATGGATTTAGTTTGGTGGTCTCCAAGCAGTCCTTGCACATGTGTTACACCTGCCTGTCCACTCATCAAACCAATACCACTAAAGCAGAACATTCAACTAATGAGGTGTGTTGTGCCGCACTGGAGATACTGGGGAGGTTGGATGTGGTGGAGTTGTTTAAATACATATCTCTGCCTTGCAACCATCACTGACCTCATCGCGCCCCATGCCATCGCCTCCATGGACTACATATTGCTCGGAGACCTAAACTTCCACCTCGACAACCTCAGCGACCCCAACTCCACCACCCTCCTGGACAACCTCGCCAACATCGGACTGAAGCAGATCATCACCACCCCCACCCACAAGGCAGGACACACCCTTGACCCCATCTTCGCAGGAGGGAACAACATCCACTTCAGCAACACTACGCAACCCCACTTGACGGACCACCACTGAGTTCACTTATCCTTCTCCAAAACCACCGTACACAAACCCACACCTCACCCCGCGTAGGAACTGGAGCAAGGTCAACGAAGAGCATCTCAACTCCACCTTCAACCACGCTCCCCCTCCCGCCATGCCTGACATCAACTCTGGAGCCTACGGACTCCACAGATGGATCACCGACTGTGCAGACAAGCTTGCCCCCTCCGGAACTCCGACAAGCAGCACCCCACGAAAGACACCTGGTTCACCACCGATCTCCGAGAATCCAGACGCCCCTGCAAACGTCTCGAGAAAGTCTGGTAAAACAGCAAAACCCCGGAAGCAAGGACCAGCTACGAGAACGCCATGACAGAATACCACCAACGCATCAGATCCACCAAAAGGAACTTCATCCAGGACAAGATCCTCCCCAACTCCAGCAACTCGAAGGAGCTCTTCAGCATCATACAGGAATTCACCAAATCCCCAGCGAAGCCTCAGACGTCACGCCCTCCCAGGACCTCTGCAACAAACTCGGCTCCTACTTCCACCTCAAGATCAAGTCCCTCTATGACCAACTTCAACGAACAGACACCGAAACCTCACCTACCTCCAGCAACGCCAGCCAGCCTACCATCTCCGCCTGGACCCCGGTCACTACAGAAGACACCGCCACAACCATGAAGAGCATTCACTCAGGATCCCCCACGGACCCTTGCCTGCAGCACATCTTCCACAGAGCTGCCGCCGCCATAGCACCCGAACTGCAATGCACCATCAACTCCACCTTCAAAACCGGCACTCTCCCCGATAATTGGAAATGCGCAGAAGTCAAGCCCCTCCTCAAGAAGCGCTCCGTTGACCCGACGGACCAAAAAAACTACAGACCAGCGACAGTAACCGAGAAGATCGTCAATCTCCAGCTTACGAACTTCATCGAAGCCAACTCCATCCTCGACTCCTCCCAGTCCGGATTCCGCAGCAACCACAGTAGAGAGACAACCCTCCTAGCCACCACAGACGACATCTGCACTCTCCTCGACCAGGGCCACACGGCTGCCCTCTTCCTACTAGACCTCTCTGCAGCCTTCGACACTGTCTCCCACCGCACACTCACCGCCAGACTCCACGACCCCGGCATACAGGGAACCGCCCTCGACTGGATCCGCTCCTTCGTTACCGGCCGAACCCAAAGAATCAGACTCCCGCCCTTCCGCTCCGAACCCACAGAAATCAGCTGCGGAGTACCACAAGGATCGTCGCTCAGCCCCACGCTCTTCAACATCTACATGGCCCCCCTCGCCACCATCGTCAGACAGCACGGACTCAGCATAGTATCCTATGCCGACGACACTCAGCTCATCCTTTCCCTCACCAAGGAACCCGACACCACCAGGCTAAGCTTCCAGGAAGGAATGAAAGACGTTGTCTCCTGGATGAGCAGCAGCTGCCTGAAACTCAACTCTGAGAAGACAGAATTCCTCATCCTCGAACCCAGCCGCTCCGCATGGGACAACACCTGGTGGCCCTCTGCCCTCAGCAACCCCCCCACACCGACGGGCCACGCCCACAACATCGGCATCATACTCAACTCATCCCTTAGCATGACCCAACAGGTCAACGCCGTCTCCTCCACGTGCTTCAACACCCTCCGCATTCTCTGCAAGACCTTCAAATGGATCCCCCCGAATCCAGAAAGACCGTCACCCACACACTCATAACCAGCAGACAGGACTACAGAAACGCCCTCTACACCGGAACTAACAAATCCCTGCTCCGTAAACTCCAGACCATTCAGAACACCGCTGCCAGACTCGTCCTCGGCATCCCGCTTGTACGCGCCCGACCTGGGCTGTTTCCCTGCTGTGTCTCTTCAATCCGGGGTTTGAGGCGTGTAGCCGAATCTGCCCCGGCTCGGCCCGCTGCAGCCTCGCCACCGCTGACGCCCACCAGACTTGCCCGCCGCTGCCTAAACCCCTGCCCCTGTGCCTCTGTGGGCTCTGTCTCCAGCCGCTGCGGGTTCTGGAAGCCGCCACATCTGATCCGGGGTGGGCACGAGCGGAGCTTTACCATCGCCTACACACGGATCTGGTCATGTCGAGCCTGACCGTAAAATGGCGGCTGCATCTGCCTTCGTTTTTCCTTGGCGGCCTAAATGGCAGCCCCCAGCTCCTTCTCTGGTTTGGTTTTTACTCCCCCCTCCCCTTTTTTTTACCTCTGCCCTCTAGTGGGGACTTGTTCTTCTACTTCTTGTCTATGAAACTGTAGCCCATGTATCTATTCTTACCTATAATGGCGACCGCCTCTGCCTTCGTTTCCTCGGCGGCCTAAATGGCAGACCCCAGCTCCTTCCCTGGATTGTTTTTTGGTTTTTTCCCCCCCCCCCCCTTCTCTTACCTCTGCCCTCTAGTGGGGACATGTTCTTCCGCTTCTTGACTGTGCAACTGTAGCATATGTATCTATTCTTAACTGTTTCTCCTCAACGCTGAGACTTGAGCAACATGGCTGATGCCCGGTGGAGCTGCCAGACAGCTATAGAGGAGATTGGCCCTGGTTTCCCCCTCGACCGTCACCAACCCAGCCGGACATTGGGCACACTTCTTCCTCGTCTCCCGATATGGCTCCTTCCTCCCCTCCCTCCTACGAATTCTTGCAACATTGTTTTTGTTTACTGTACCTTACTATGCTATTGTAACTGATGTAACTTTAACGCAACGATCCTCTGGTAAAGCGCTCTGATACCTCCGGGTCTAGCCAGCGCTATATAAAACTTTTCAAATCATATCAAATCAATACTATCTTTCCTGACCGCTGAGACCTGTGCAACATGGCTGATGCCCGGTGGAGCTGCTAGACAGCTATAGAGGAGATTGGCCCTGGTTTTCCCCGCAACCGTCACCTACCCAGCCGGACATTGGACACAGTTCCTCCTCGTCTCCCTCCTACGAATTCTCGCAACATTGTTTTTGTTTACTGTACCCTACTTTGCTCTTGTAACTGATGTAACCTGTAACGCAACGATCCTAAATGTAAAGCGCTCTGATACCCTCTGGGGTCTAGTTCGCGCTATATAAAACTTTATAAAATAAAAATATTTAAAAAAAAAAAAATCCCAAAACAAGACCATATCACTCATCACCTACGAGACCTCCACTGGCTCCCCAGAGAAGAGAGTGACCTTCAAGCTACTCACTCACACCTACAAATCCCTCCACAACACTAGACCCCAGTACCTCAAGAAAGAGTCTCCTTCTACGCACCCAAGAGAAGCCTCCGCTCCGCAGACCTCACCCTGGCCGAAAACCCCTCAAATCCGCAGGGCCAGAACGGGTGGCAGAGCCTACTCCTACATCGCGGCAAAGACCTGGAACGAACTCCAGCTCAGCATCAGACATTTCCCCACTCTGCATGCCTTCAGGAAGAGCCTCAAGACCTGACTCTGTGGGTAAGACGCAGCTGCACGATTCCCCCCCCCTCCCCCAGCACCTTGAGACCCTCTCGGGTGAATAGCGCTCTTCACAAATCCCTGATTGATTGATTGATTGATTGATTTCAAGGGAGTCATTATGGCTGTCCTGTTTCTGATATATGGCAGCAAGGACGATAATGACAACAATGTCATGAAATCCCATTGTGATTATGGTGTGGGCAGCCGGCCCTCTTATTTGTATTCATTCCTATAGACACTCGTGAAGGGGCATCTGCTCAAGTCAATTCCCAAAGTCCACGCGCACACTCCAGACTCGCTGGTACTGGAGCAGTTTTGAAGTTCATTCAGAGCTTTAACTCCTTGCTCAGAAACCTTGATAGTTCCCAACTCAACTAAAGTACAATGACACCTTAATGGGTAAAGCCCCTCTTTTCCTTTACTGCACTTACATTAAGGACCTTGAAGCAGTGCTTAATTTGAGCCGGTATTTGCTGACGCTCGGCACCTGCACTTAATTCTCAACACTGACACTTATGACTGTCTGCCACATAGTGTTGCTGTTTGTCTATCAGTGAGGTGAGCCCATCTGCTGGGTCAGGGGAGTAGCCAGAAAAGTAAAATATACCCCACTTTGAACCAAAGCTCTTATGGCCCCAAGCAAGAGAAGCAAGTCAATGCGACCCTTCCCAAAAGAGCTCTCTTGTCTATTCCATCCAAGCATCTATCCATTCATCCTTCTATCCACCCACTGATATCCACCATTTCACCTTTACATTCTGTCATCCATTCATCTTTTCATCCATCAATCATGCTTTCACCATTCTGTCTGTCCATCCATCTATCCATCCACCCATCCATATCCAAACTTATTAAACCATCTTCAGACTGCTCCTATCGGCAACAACACCAACAGAAGGTCCACCAAGCAGGCTGGCTGGTACACTGAAGACCTCAGAACTGCTAAACGACACTGTAAATAACTGGAAAGGAGGTGGCGCACTAGCAAGGACACTACCGACAAGACTGCCTTCAAGACAGCCCTCAACCTCTACCACAGACAGTTGAGAGGGTTGAAGAAAAAGGCCTAGCATCACGCATCAAATCAAGCTCCAATAACAGCAAAAAACTCTTCAATATTGTCAAAGAATTCTCTAACCGCTCGGCTGCAACAAACAACATTACCCCCTTACAGGAACTCTGTGACAACCTTGCAAACTTCTTCCACGACAAGATCGCCAACATCTACAGAAACTTCAAACCCGAGCCCAAGGGCACCGACTTCTTCAAGCAACACAATGACCCCACTACCACCACACACATCCGACTAACTGAATGGAGCCAGCTCGCCACACAGGACACCGTCTCCATCATGAACACGGTCCACTCAGGGGCCCCATCTGACCAATGCCTCACCACATCTTCAACCTAGGCAAAGCCAGAATCAGCCACGTACTCACCACCTTGTTCAACATGTCAGTTGCCATGGACACCTTCCATGAGGACTGGAAACATGCAGAAGTCAATGTCCTACTAAAAAAAACATTGGCAGACCCAAATGAACTCAACAACTACTGACTGAACTCCCTGCTCCCATTCCTGGCCAAAGTATTAGAAGAAGCCATCAACCAACAACTGTCCTCACATCTGGAAGGGAACCTCCTACTCGACATCTCCCAATCCAGATTCTGCAGCAACCACAGCACCGAGACAGCCCTCATCGCGGCTACCCACAACACCCAAGCCCTACTTGACCGAGGAGAGACTGTGTCTCTGATCCTCCTAGACCTCTCGGCAGCCTTCGATATGGTCTCCCCCCACACACTCATCACAAGGCTGGACAACATAGGCATACAAGGAGCCACTCTCAGATGGATCGCCTCTTTCCTCACTGGAAGAATGCAAAAAGTCCACCTTCACCTCAGAACCCAAGGAAATCATCTGTGGAGTACCCCAAGGATCCTCGCTCAGCACCACCCTCTTCAACACTTATGTGACACCTCTGGCCAGCATCGCCATAACTCACGGATTCAACATCATATCCTATGCTGACTACTCACAACTCATCCTCTCCCTCTCCGAAGACACCACCAACACCAAGACCAACTTCCACAACTGCATGACAGACGTCGCCAACTGGATGAAGGACAACTGCCTGAATCTCAACACGGACAAGACAGAGGTACTGAATTACGGAAACAAATGCTCCCCATGGGACGCATCCTTTTGGCCCTCAGAACTCGGACCTACTCCTACCTCCACTGACCATGCTAGGAACCTATATAATCTGCTAGGAACCTGAGCATCATTCTGGACAACAAGCTGACCATGACAACCCAGGTCAACTCCGTCTCCTCTTCCTGCTTCTTCATCCTGCTTCATAAGATATTCAAATGGCTACCCCAAAGCTCAAGAAGACTATCACCCAGGCCCTCATCTCCAGCCGAATGGACTACAACAATGCTCTGTACGCAGGGATTGCAGATCACCTCCGACGATGACTACAGACCATACAGAACACCGCAGCCAGACTTATCCTCAATCTCCCTAGATGAATCCACATAACCCCCTACCTCAGGAAACTCCACTGGATTCTTGTACAGAAAGATGCCATTTCAAGCTCCAGACCCATGCATACAAGGCTGTACACAACTGCAGACCCACCTACTTGAACCACTGCCTGAACTTCCATCAGCCCACCAGACACCTCCCCTCTGCATCCCTTTCTCTATCGCTCACCCCCCACATCCGACGTAGCAGATGTGGAGGTCACTCCTTCTCCTACCTAACTGCGAAGGCATGGAACAAGCTACCCTTTCATCTACGGACCTCCCCGTCTCTTCCAAAGTTTTGAAAGACCCTGAAGACCTGGCTATTCGGCTAATCAACTGAACCCTGCCAGCACCTGGATATCCTCATGGGTGACAAGTGGCACTCTACAAATCAACTGATTGATTGTTTGAAACCTATCCATCCATCCACTCACCCTTTCAGTCATCCATCCCTCCATTCACACTTTCAGTCATCCAGCCACCATCCACCCTTTCACTCATCCATCCTCCCACCCTTTCACTCACTCACTCCCTCCATCCATCCATCCTCCCATTCACTCATCCATTCACCCTTTCACTCAGCCATCCACACTTCTACCCATTCATCTATCCATCCACTCATCCATCTATCCATTTACCCTTTCACTCACCCATCTATGCTTTCACTCATCCACCACTCCATCCATCCTTTTGCTCATTTATCCATCCTTTTGCTCATCCACCCACCCATTCTCCTTTTCACTCATCCATCCACCCTTTCATTTATCCAACCAACCTTTCACATAACCATCTACATATCCATCCATCCATCCATCCATCCACCCTTTCACTCAACCATCCACCCATCCATCCATTCACCCATCCATCCATCCGGCCATGCACCCTTTCAGCCATTCATCCACCCTTTCACTCATCCATCCATCTATCCATCCATCCATTCTTTCACTCACCCATCCTTACATCCATCCTTTCACTTATTCATCTTGCCATCTCTCTATCCACTCTTTCACTGACACATCCATCCATCCATCCTTTCACTCGCTTACCCGCCAACCCTATCAAGTAAATTATGAGTCTTGTTCTGCTTAGCTGGAGAGAGAAAAGGCCCATCAAGAACTCCACCCCCGCTGTGGCTGCTAAAGCGGGTTGTTCACAACACCCCTGAACAGAGTATTTAATTATTCAATATACAATAAATATACAATTATACATGGGTAACAGTGAATTAAGGCATTGTTTTTCACTGAAGAGTTCTGAATGACATAAAACACACAATGAGAGTGATGATTGAGTTATCTATGATGTCACTCAGAACCCTGAGGTGAAAAAACATCCCAGGAATTCACTTTTTATCCATCTTTAATTTTATGTTACCCACAGATCATCTCACCTGCTTTTAACTGCTATGCAGGGACAGAGGAGTAATGGGGAGTCATACATTACATTCTTTGTTATAGCTTTGGCTGGCCTGGAATAGTCTGAATTGTCTCACTTGTTGGGACTGGCATTGACAGCACTGGCAGGCAATGAATGGTGCAAGCTGCAGGGGTCTCCTGAACAGAGCCCGGTACTTACTTTATTACAAGTTAAGCACTGCCGTGGAGCAACACTCTTTTGAAACCAACTGTATTTTAGATTTGTAGGTATTTGCAGGGCCCAAGAAGAGCCATGGGGTGGAGAGCACATCGAAAGGGAACTCTGAACACTTCAGCAGTTGGAAGAGCAGGCCCTGAATTTTGCCACAACTCAAGTTTCATCTAGGGGTGGGTGGTGAACTCCACTCCACTGGTTCCGTAAAACTCTGTGTAGAGGCGCAGAGTGGAGTTTTTTCTCTTGCGTGGCTCGCCAACGTTAAGTTGGCAAGCGCGAGCGAGGAAAATCATAGGCTAAACCTCCTCCTGTCGATATTTCTTAACTCAGACTGTCATGGCAGGTGGCTACTGCTCACGTTGAGAAACCTGCCGCTCACACTGAGGTAGCTGCCACTCAAGTAAAACATCTACTCGGGTTGCAGAAAGAAGCAACACCCTCTTATGCTGCACGTGGTGCCATTCATGCTGATTTTACAGCATGGGACAAACTCCCAGTGCTAAAATTCAGCTTGAGCAGCGTGACTTACCACACTCCACCACTTGCGGAACTCCACAGGCGCGGCGGAGTTATTGCGGCACTTCGTGGTATTCCACGTAGGAGAACTCCGAACTCCGCGAACTCCACCCAGGCCTAGTTTCCTCCTGTTGCTCTTTTGTGAAGTCCTGCCTCACTGAAAGTCTCCCAGTTTCCTTGTGCTTCTACTCTAGAGTTCTGGTGCTCCTGGGTTGGCCTCTTGGTACATCCAAGGTCATTAACTGCAGTGACTTTTGGAGCATCAGGTAAACTGACACTATTTGACAAAGGTGGTTCATTGGTTCTGGTAATTTCAATCTAATTGTTTACCTTTAGTCATCTCTGCAACCCTAAACAGAAAATCCACTGCTAAAAGACCAATAGAGAGAAACACTTGCACATTTCACTGTACGAGGTCTGTGAGAGACTGCTTGTGCATCCTGTGTCTTTCTGTCTCCTTTCCCCCCCAGATTTCACATTTTCCTCTGGGGAGCTTGCGCTGACTGCGTTGAGGCTGTATACACCCAGGGGCAGATTTACAAGCTCCTTGCGCCACTTTTGCGTCATTTTTAACATGGGAAAAGTGACGCAAAAGTGGCATAAGGGACTTGTAAATATGCCCCCCAGTCTCTTGGTCTCCCTAGAGGAGGGTTGGAGGATTGCCATCAGAGCTCCTGTCATCACGTCCCCACTACTTATCGTATTTATTTATTTACAAATCTGGTTTGACAGTTGAGTTATTCAGTACTTAAAGGAAAAGGAAGTCACTGAGCAATATTAGTACAGCTGATATCAACATATAATCCCTATTATGGTTATGAAGGGTTGTGGGATACAACAACAGTTTTTCCCTAAAAGTTGGAAACGTTCCTAAAACTACATACATTTTCCAACACCTTGGCCAAGAATGTCAGGACAGAGACTCATCAACAAGTCTCTGTGGGTTCAAGGTTAAGGGAAGGATTTTTTCACACAAGCCTCACTCTGGCCTCTGTCACTCAGGTGAAGTATCATTTCAGAACCCCTCATTCCACCCCCTTCGAACTAAACTCTGTAGCAATGCTTATTTAAATCATCCCACAAAATGTGTGAGTGTCTGGTGGTAGCTGGTCTCTTGCCAAACATTTACACTCACGTTTAGTTTTTGAGTTCTCGCCTGAAGACACCGTTAGCTGTCTCCACAGCCTCATTTTTAAAAACAAATCATAATAAAATACATACATTTATCTAAACATACAAGGGCATTCGGCCAGCCCTCTTCTTCCATTGATCTATTAAAATGCCAGTCACATTATGGTTCTTCCCACTACAGCAGAGGGCACGGGCAACAGGTCAACATACTGGAGCAAGTGCTTTAAGGCTGTAATCAAGGAGCGTGATGGCCATGCACATATTCACATCTGTCGACGTGGCCCCCTTCAGTGCTAAGGCTGGTGGGACAATCTCTGCTTTTATTCCATGTTTTTTAAATGCATTTTTACAATGGTTAATTTTTTACTTTTTTATTTTGGAAAAATTTGCACAAGACCTTTAGAAGGTTGCATTTTTACTATTTATTAATTTTAAACTTCTAAGGGCTATTGCATTTATTTGGTAAAATAAATAAATAAATGAACTTGCAGGATTTCCTTATAAAATGTATTGGCTTTGCTAATGCATGTTTTATTTCTCTCCTTGCTATTGCACGTTAATCTGTATTTTTCCTGCACTTTCCATGTGTTTGGTCTCCTGCTTTTCCCTATTTGAGTGCTACGTTAGGAGAGGGGAGTTTGTGCCTACCTGAGGACCTCTACAATAAAAGAGTAAAGTGGGTCAGCCACCACTCTACTTTATACCACTCCACTCTATAACAATCTAATTGATGCCACTCTCCTCTACGCCGCTCTACTCTACGCCACTCTACTCTACACCACTTTACTCTACGCCACTCTACTCTATGCCACTCTACACTACTCCACTCTATGCCACTCTACTCTACATTGCTCCACTCTTATGCCACTCTACTCTATGCCACTCTACTTTACACTACCCCACTCTATGCCACTCCACTTTAGGCTTCTCCATCCAATGCCACTCCACTTCACACCACTCCACTCTATTCCACTCTACCCACTTGCCTCCACACCACTCTCCTCTACTTCCATTTACTCTGTACCATGCCACTAATGTTTTGCCATGCGGAACAGCAGCCACGCTGCTGTGCAATATGGCTACAAGACATTGGCAAAGCCAATAGCTCTCATATAGGCGAGACCTATTGGATTTGCCAGTGCTTGTTTACTGAGTGTGTATCCATTTGCTCTTTCTGCTTGCAGTCAAGTAAGCAAGAAAGTTGCACGACTGTACTAAAGACAAGTAAGTGCTTCCTTCCTGTGTGCTTCGCAGTTGGTCCGTATAGAGTCTTGAAATATATCCTCCAAAGTCCTTCTTAAAAACGTCCCCAAAGCTTTCGAGATTACTCTAATATTACTAATATTACTGTGAAATTATAAAGATAATCTGTTCCCAGGTTCTTATGTGAATGACAGGCTGCTCTCACAAGTCCTCTACAATCCTGGCCTGAAGGTTGTCCCTGTCTTTCACCCACGAAATTTGCACACATGGTGTAGAGATTTCATAGACGGGAGTAGGCTTCAGGTGGAAACAATGCACAGAGTGTTCCTTCTGCAGAAGAAGGGTGCCAAGCCTCTTTCTTATGAACTGGCAAGACCTTAAACTGGGCTTCACCTGCTCTGAATTGTCACTTTCTGGCACCAGCCCTGATCTACGAGCTGCAGGGTGTGTGAAACAACACAACACAATGGCATCAACTAATTGGTTTAAGTTCCTGCCCAGAATACTACATAGATGTGCCAAGACAAGGATCTTTGATGCACATCAATGCTACATATGACTCCAACACAAGGCAGGTTATTGTGCAGAGTACAACGTGGACTTAGTTTGGTGGTCTCCAAGCAGCACTTGTAGATGTGTTCCACCTGCACTGGCCTAAAATATCTGCCTGTTCAACCACAAAACCTCTAGTACCGATACAGAACATTTGACTAATGAGCTGTGTTGTACCTCACTGGAGAAGATGGAGAGACTAGACGTGGCGGGGTTGTTTACATACATCTCTCCTTTGCAAGGGAGTCATGGCTGTCCTATCTCTGAAGTATGGCAGCAAGGACGATAATGGAAATAATGTAATGAAATCCTATGGCGATTGTTGTGTGGGCCGGCATCCCTCTTCTTTGTATTCATTGCTATTGCCATTGTTGAAGGCGTGTCTGCTCAATTCTCAGAGTCCAAACGCACACACTGGACTTGCTGGCACCAGAGCAGCATCGAAGTTCATTCAGAGCCTTGATTACTTAGTCAGACATCTTGATAGATACCAACCCAACTAGAGTACAATTACACCTTGATGGGAAAAAAAGACTCCCTTTTTCTTCACCGCATTTAAATTAAGGACCTTGGAGCAACATAGCTTTGAAATAACAGAATTTTAGATTTTTAGGTATTTGTCAGGATCCAACAAAAAAGAACCATGAGTTGGGAAGCACATCACAAGGAAAAGGCAGCTGAGAACAGCTGGAAAGAGTGAAATACCACCATTTGGAGCCTGGAGCTGAGTAGGATGGCATTACAGGTAAAAGGGTATTTTTAGTAAAACACAAAATAATATAGTTAGATTTAAAGTTCTGTATTAACGTGCAATTTATAGTGAACCGAAAAATATGTTTGAAAATGTGCAAGTGTACTAGGCAGATATACTTATTCATAATAGATGCACTGAAACACGCATACAATGTTTAATTCTTGACATTTCAATGATCGTGTCTTTAATAAATGTTTCACATAGCTCTGCAACATGTTTCTGGTCATACACTGAAGTTTTGAGATGTTTGATTAAAACTTATCGTTTAATAAATTTTGAAAAATAACCACAGAAGAAATGCAGTGCATAAAACAAAATTTGACTTCTTTTAACATTTGTCTTTTTTCTGACAGAAGATGCTGTGTTAATAATTTTCTCTCATTACAGCAGATGTTTCGATTTTCATATCGCCCATTGTTAGCTAATATACAATTTGCTTTATTAGAAGGATAGAGATGTAGGCATATTCGTGGGAAAGGAGGTGTGAATTGAAAGGTCTCATGTGCAGTTTGAACTAATGCAGGAAAGTTGCACACTAGAAGGTTACTGTCTGTGGTCTATTGTACTTCGCATGAGAAGGAAAGGAGTGATCCCATGAGAACACTGAAAAACGATTGGGTGAGAGGAGGAGAAGATGCAACATCGACTGAAACATTTCTTTTTGACTGTTACTAATAGTACATGTTCCTAGAGTAGGTTAACGCTGACTCTCTGCCATTTTACCCTTGCTGTGTGATATACTCAGACCCTTTATTGATTGCGGTTGCCCCTGCTACTGAGCATTTATACTCTCTTATTTCTTATTGCTTTGAGACTCTACAGAGTTTCGTGAACCTCTCTTTATGAGAAGTTCTGCTTTGATAGAAATTACTTTTTGAATAATTATGAGCTTTATGCTCAATGTCACCTTCTTTCGGACTTGAACTCTTTATGGGGTCTTACTGACACCCTTTGAACCCATTCTTAGGATAGGGATTCTTTCCTTTTTGGAATACGCTTAATGCGTTTTAATTTGATCTAACCATATTTTTAAATATTAAGGGCCAGATGTATGACCCTTTCATTTAGCCCCTTGCAATTTGCGACACATTGCGAGTCGCAAATTGCGAGGCGCTAAATGAAATGTGTTTACACTGTTTTGCGATTCCCAATGGGGTCGCAAATTGCGAGGCTCATTAATATTAATGAGCCTCTCGCAATTTGCGAGCCCATTGTGAATGCCAGCCCCCCCAGGGATGGTGGCCTAATAAAGCAGCTTTTTAAAAAAAAATGCAGCCCGTTTTCCTTAAAGGAAAACGGGAGGCATTTGAAAAAAATAAAATGAAACGTTTTCGTTTCATTTTTTAAGGGCAGGCAGTGGTCCCTGGGACCACTGCCTGCCCTTAAAAAATTATTTTGCATTCATTTGCAAAGGGGAAGGGGTCCCCTGGGTCCCCTGGGGACCCCTTCCCCTTTGCAAGTGCATTACCACCTACTTGAAGTAGGTGGTAATTGCGAGTGTTTTGCGACCGCAATTGCGTCACAAAACATTAGTACATTGTTTTGAGACTCGCAATTTGGAAGGGAACGCCCCTTCCAAATAGCGAGTCACAAAACATATTTAGTGAGTCGCAGAAAAATTGCGACTCGCTAAATGTGCTATGTACATGGCCCAATATGCTTTTGCATGCGCAAACGGGTTCACAAACCCGTTTGCGCATGCAAAAACGGGTCATACATCTGGCCCATATTCTGTTAAATGACTGAATATTTTACTAATTGAATAAATATGATTTACTAAACTTTGATTAATAAAACCTTAAAAAATTTACTTAAACTCTCATTATTGACCGACTTGAATAGAAATTGTGATTGATAACTTATTTGATAATTTGCTCCTGATCTTCTCAACTACAGTGGCCAAGGTCTGTCGACCTATTGAATGGCACAAACAGCAGGGATCAGCCCTGTGTGAGATGGTAAACCTCATTTATTTAAACTTATTTCTGCTCTGGCAAATTCTGGTAGCGGGGCAAGGTTTACATTCTAAGAAGAGGAGCTATAAATACTTGAACAAGTCAGAGTAATGCCGAGTCCCAAAGTTCAGTGCCCAGAACTTGAAGGCTGGCGAGGTGCGATTTTCGAAGGCGGTTGTTGTATTGGAGGTGTGAGTATTAACAGAGGTACGCGTAGTGAATTGTGATTATTGTTGTGTTTTGTTGGTGAAATTTGAAGTACATGTGCTGAACAACTTAGTGATACTTATGTGTTCCTTTTGGAGACGTTGAAGAGGTTATCAGGCTTGTGGTAGCCTAAGATCCCGGGATATCGATACTGAAACTGAGAGAAAAGTGTAGAATACACTTTATGGTTTTTCTTGTCTGCTGAGAATTTGTGGTGTAGATTGTGAGGTATCGTTGACTTCACAATTCAGTTAGGGATAATGATCTGTTGTAATTGTACTAATACTGATTGATGTTGGCAAAACCTAATTGCGCAAATGGTGAAGCTACATTTATTAGAGTGATTTCCCTCTGGTCGAGATTTCATTCCCATCTTTCTGTGTGAAAAGACAGAAGGTGTAAAAACATTAATACTCCGATTGTTGAGTAACCTTTGTTTTCTTTAGTGGAGTAGACAAAGATTTTTTATTTATATTTGTTTCACGTTGTTGAAATGTGTGTATGAGAGAAATTGTAATGGAGGGTGAACTGCTGCAAGGAATTATGTCATACGTCATAGTATGCCACGCTGGTATTGGTTGGTGGGTGTACTGTCGCACTGTGATTGGTTGACGATGACACAGAGTGCCGCGCTGTGATAGGTCCGTTGTTGAGTGAGTATTGCATTTAGATTGGTTGACGAGTCTTCAAGGATATAAACTGTGACAGGATTGAAGAAGGGGATTTGACATGTACGGAATAGAATCAAAACATTGAATTTTTAATTGTATTGCTGAACCATTTATTGTTAAACTCTGCAAAAGTCATGATATGTCTTAAAGGATTTAAGAATTTGGTGAGGGGTGATGTTACAATTCTGATACAGGAAGGTGAAGAGGCTCCTCCTGAGGGTACACCTGGATATTATATGACAATGAAATTGAGACTGCATAAATGTTTGTGGCTTCGTCAATGGTGTACAATTACTAAAAAAAGAGGGTTCTGTGAGTTTTCAAGATATGGTCTGTTTGAATTTAGAAGTTTTGACAGGTTGAAAGAGAAGCTGTATGAAATGAAACCCCTACCTAGACCCACACAGTACAAACCAAGCACTAAATATGTGGGAAAAGACAGGATGAGATAGGGAAAGAGAGAAGTAGCAGAGTAAGACTAGAAGAGCAGTGCGTAATTATTATGATGATGCTCGATAGGATGAGGAACAACAGAGATGGAGGAAAGGTATAGTTGGGGGAACTCGACTATATCCAGTCATTACTACAGAGACACCTGATAAACCAATAAAAATAAAACACAGGGAAATGAAGATGAAAAAGATGAGAAGAAGACTGTCACAGATAGTGATTCAAGGGATGACATATTGGATGCAATGTTAGCTGCGCATCCACCACCTTATGTGGTCCTCACCACTAGTGTTGATAATGATGTAACCACAAGTGCTACAGAGGCTACTACCCCTGTTGAATAGAGTATAATTCAGATTAAAAGACCATTTCAAACATTCCACATTGCTCCAGCACCTGTTGGTACAACGCCAACTATGGTTACACCAGGTGCTACTGCTTTGATTATGACTGTTATGGTACAATTAACACAAATTGCGACAGTGCCAAGGCTAGTTGCGACTGTCCGAATAAACATTACCCTGACTTCAGGAGCTCAGAAAGCTGTAGGAGGAGTGACTGCAACAGGAGATACCACTTAATGTTTCCAAACTAAAAGTGGAATTAGAGGAGATTATTAGGGTATGTTTAGAACTGGATCATGTATCAGGATAAAGAGTTGCTGTACCCGAGTAAAGAAATTACCTGGTGTACAGCATTAACACATGATAAATTAACTGATTTGGCCCGAAAATATGATGTCGATCTTTAAGTAAGCTTTCTTTTGCAGAGAAGTTACAAGATGCAATTGGATGATGGAGCCATTGAGACAATGTGTTCTTCAGGAATGCGATTACACATAACTGAATTAGTGAAATGCACCTGTAAATGGAGTGACTTTGCAAAATTAGAGAGTAAATGGTCAAAGAAACATGAAAAGAAAAAGAAACAGTCAGAGGTAGATGAGAAAAATAAAAAGCTATTGACAGGTATACAAGATGAGGAACATGCTTCGCTATACCTACTGAGAGAGATAGTGGGTGGAGTGTATGTTCATGTACCTTGGAGCAGAGGTGATCTTGCAGCATTTACAAACAATTTTTCAAATTTGAGAGATAAGCCCGCACAGTGGTACACACAGGTTGACTGATTTGTAAACATTTTAAAAATGCTGTAGATTTATTTTTAAAAAAAATTGACAATGCAGTGCCAAATAATTTGTGGGCTGAGTGCAATGTGCTTTTACAATGGCCGCATGAAGAGCCAACAAGAGATGTCCGCGCTAATGCACGATCGCCAGTAGTCATGGAAAAAAATGAAGCAGTGATTACTTTCCTGAAAGGCAAGGTGCCTTTGAAAGACATTGACTGGGTGAAGAATAAAAGAATTTCACAAGAACCAAAACAATTAGTGCATGATTACTATGAGTGATTATTATAGGTGTTTCAACAGCACAGTATGAGAAAGTATCCCAAACCAAGTGATAAGGGATTCTTTCTGGCTCAGTTTGTTATCGGGTTAAGACCAGAGATCAGTACACATATACAATAGAGTGTGATCTGCTGGCAGACTAAATCATTGGATGAAATCTTGAGGTATGCAAAATACTGTAGTGATGAGCAATAAATTAAGCAGAGAAAGTTTAGGGAGAAACATGCTAGCCCAGATGAAGTTTGCTCAGAACGTTTTTCAGAATCAGTTGCTTACACGAAACCAAGGTGGTATGCAAGGTATTGGTTTACAAGCTGGAGTACAAGGTACTCAAGGAGGATTTTGTAGAGGTAGAGGTGTTCCGGTTGATCAGAATTCTGGTATTGATGTTGCGACTCTGAAGAAAATTACTCCTCTTCACTATTGTGACAAGATCGGGCATTGGAAGAGGGAGTGTAGCCTTAATCCAAGCAGAGTAAACTGAAATGTACAAATGCAGGGAGAAAACAAATGCAAATGTAAAATGTTCCAGTTCAGCAGAATGCAAGTGCCAATGCAAAAGCAGGTCCCAATGATGCAAGTTCCTCAAGCCCTGATGGTCCCACAAAATATGTGGAACTCAGATTTAATTTGAATCAGTTGATGAAGGCATATTTAAACCCATTTCAGAACCAGAATCGGAACCCATTGCAACAGATTTTCATGTTTGATAATGATGGTTTGGGTCCGACAATTCCCAGTGACAGTGCATGAAGGGGGAGGAAGATTGCGTGCTTGGCGCAGTCTTGGAGGTAGACCAGAGTGGACCATTTGTAGAAGGAGAAGTTAATGGCCACCCAGTGTCATTCCTGATCGACACTGGTGCTAACCGATCCACTGTTAGAACAGCGGAAGTCCCAGACCTACCCCTCTTGGGAAAGAAGAGCCAAGTTGTAGGAGTTTCAAATAAACAAATTGCTAGTCCAGTATCAGAAAATGTCCCTGTAAAAATTGTTTTAAAAAAAAAATCACCAGTTTGATGTCTGTGATTCTAGTCCGGTAAATCTGTTAGGGGGAGATTTGTTGTGCAAGTTAATTGTACCCCAGATGGCGTAGAATTTCAGACACATGATGAAGACGTCTAGTTTTAAATGACTTGACAGGACACAGCTGTAGGCTTGTTCTAAGTAAGAACAATTGAACAATTACCTCTTGATTTGAAAAAGACCGTAAACCCAGAAGTATGGGATTGCAAAGGAAAGGATATCAGACTGATTAAAAGTGTAGAACCTGCCCGAATCACATTAAATAAGCGTGTTGTATCCAAGAACATCATCATACAATTTGACCCAGAAAAGAATTACAAGAATATTTCCTGTGATTGAAGATGTGCTGAGGAAAGGGATTTTAAAAGAACTCGTTGGGAGTCTGTGCAACTCTCTGATCATGGTAATGATATTGAGCATGATTGACATCATTCTGTTCAGGAATTATTTTGTTCATGATGGGCTCTGGTACCATCAGCTTCAGCGCACTGCCATGGGCTCCCGCTTTGCTCCCTCTTATGCAGGCCTATTCATGGGCTGGTATAAGAGGGAGCATACCTGGGGCAAAGGTGTCTCTCCCTTGACTGAATACATAATCTTTTGGGGTAGGTACATTGACGACATTATTTGCCTATGGACGGGGTCGGGTGAGGCATTGCAGGAATATTTTGCCCATCTCAATTACAACCGCTGTAATGTGCGATTGACTATGTGCCACCATGGAGAAAAGATACATTTTTTAGACTTACAGCTCTGTGTGAAAGATGGGGTCATTCAAAGTACTATGTTTTGAAAGAAAACAGCATGCAACAGCATCCTGCACGCGTCCAGTGCTCATGCACAATCTGTCATTAGAAACATTCCATATGACAAGATGGTCCAAGTGAGGTGGAATTGTAGTGAAGACACCAACTTCAGGGCAAATATTGAGGATGCAAAAAATCTATTCTTAAATAGGAGGTATGATGGCAATAAACTAGCCCATTGCCGAAAAGAAGATCCATTCAGTATCGAGAGAGTCAACTCTTGAGTCAACTCTTGAGATTAAAGGTAGAAAGATGAGACAGGGGCATGGGAAGGTAGCATTTATTACCAAGTATACTATGCATAGTGATAAAATATTTAGGATTCTGTGCAAACATTGGCACCTCCAACAGAAAATTAGAAATTCCAGTCTTGTGAAATGAGATTGATAAGAGTCCCAGGGTAGTGTACAGGAGGGGGTGCACCCTGAGGGATTCTCTGTGCCCTAGCTATGTAACTACTACACGACAGAACAGTACAAGGCTACCATCCAAACCACTGGGTTTTTACGCTTGCAACAATTGTAATATGTGCCCATATGGTAAGAATAAGACGAAAGATTTCAGTTTCAACACAACCCACCTGTACAATATAAGACACTTTGTCAATTGTAACACAGGGTTTGTGATCTATGCGATATTTTGCAGCTGTAATATGATGTACGTGGGCCATACGGCCTGGAGCCTCAAGCTATGCATACAGAAGCACTGTAGAGCCCTCAAAAATGGGGATAACAGATACTCCATGTCAGATCACTACAGAAGAGCACACCCGAATGATTTACGTTTTTGGTTCCATGAGATCGATCATGTTATGGAAAATGATCTGGGTGGTGATAGAGACTTACTCTTGAGGCAAACCGAGGCCAAGTGGATCTGCCATTTGAAAACAACACAGTTAGGACACAATACTGACAATGAGTTTCATCATTTCTTGGGGTGATACTATATACATCATGTACTCTGCAAACTAGACTGTGTAACATTTGTGTTTGTGTATCTGTCACCGGCTTATGGAGCTTATGAATATGTGGAATATTTTGGTTAATGTAACTGTCTCTATTTTGAAATATATATGTTCATGCGACATAGAGGCACTTTGGTTTGTTGGAGTTTATCTCCTTTTAGAGGTCTAATATGTGCCATAAATGATTCCTAGGTATGGAAAGTCTTTGTTGGTGCTTATTTATAAATATGTGGCATTCTGGCATCTATGGTTTTTGACAGAAAGAACTTTATATACATGTGGCACTCTCGTCTTTGCGGTTTTTGGTTTAGAGCACTTTGAGCTGGTGGTTATTGTATCTTGATCATTGAGGTTTCCACTTGAAGTGACTTTGAGGGGTATCTTTTGGAGAATGGGTGGGGAAATTGTATTAAAGAAGTGACAGTCTGCATCTGAAGGTATGGCTTCGAGTGAATCCTAAGAGGCGGCTTTCAGATGGGTGAGTTTGAGAGGTGAAAACAGCAATAAGTGGCACTATTGATGTATCCTCGCTGACATTCTTACCATGTGTGTGATAGTTACTGATCAACAATAAGGCATGTTTATAACTGCATCTGTACTAATTGATTAGGCAGTGGGAACTGGAATGCTTCACTACGCAAAGCTCACCTGTGCGAGATCCTTCAAGTGTGCATTACAAAGCCGAAGGAGTTGTGATGGCCCCTATTTTGGTTATAAGAGTACTTGGAACAATGTTTATGAGAGATATTTGGGCTTATTAATCCTGAAGGAGTTGTAATGATCCCCACTCTTTAGAGAACATAAGTATATGGAGCAATTCTAATAATAGATAGTGAGATTTATTAAGGATGACATGCTCTGTCCAATATGTCCGTCATGTTATACGAGGATGTTGACCTCTGGATGGGAAGGCTACGATCCCAGATCTCTGGGGGGTGTGACCACACAGATGTTTCACCTTTGAATTGAGCGATTGATGCGTGGAAATAAAAGCGCTCCTGATTGGGGGATGGAGTATTTTTCAAAAGCCGTTTGTGGGATGAGATGCTATGTTGATGGTGATAGATTCTGATCCAGGTGAGATAATGTAAATAACTGAGTCCGAACTTTGATCCTAAGGGTCTGGGGGTACACTTTTCATAGTGGGTCTCATTGGATGATGTTTTTGTTCGTCTTTCTATATTACTGTCAATATATTATGCATGGTGGGAAGACGATGTGTGTGGAGGACATGAGGCGGGAAGCTCCAAGCATAAGGGCATAGCTCTCTATGGGGGACTTTTGCATTGGGGTCAAGTTCAAGTGCTGGGATATATATGCAGTATGCCCCCTGGATAGATTGTTTGTGATATCATGTATCAAGTTAGCATATGGGATTTGTAGAATGCGCTCTCGTCTGTGCTGTACTGGAATTGAGTGTTTGTGAGGTGGGAATGAAAGAGCGGTAACATAGATTTTGCACACGTTTAACAAAGCTCGATTTGTAGAATGCGCTTTCGTTCTGTGCTGATCTGGGATCGAGCGTCTTTAGGGAGGGAATGGAAGCACGGTGACATGGTTGCTGAACGTGTTTTAGATATCTCCATCCTGGGACGGAAATACACATAAGTTTACACTTTTTAGGGGGTGTGACTATGAATTTGGAAAAATGGCAGTTACTATATCTTGGTGCAATGCTGTTTTTCTTTTCATAATTGATCTTCACCTTTGGTTCAGCTTGATTTTGCCAGAAGTGGTATTGTTGCATTTTTATTTTATCTCTACTTTGACCTGTGGTGGTTTCAAATGCTTTTGGGGGCATGTGTGGTAAATTTGGGAATTGAATTATTTTTCAAATAGCGATATAAAATGACGTGTGTTAAGGTAAAGTGGAGTGAGCATTTGTATGCATAGTACATCTCAATGACTTTGTGGCTTCTTAATTATATATTTTTTTGTAAATGGGACTTTATCATTTGGGTGATAAGATCAATGTGGAAAAAGAAAATGTGCTGATGATCAATAGCCGCATATGCATCATGAATATTGAAATATAAATTCAACCACCTTAGGTGTCAACATTGGGGGACACTACTACCCCATCTTGATATGGATCACTGTCGTGCTGCACCATGATATTTTGGGCAATTGAACTTTGGGACTTTTTCAAAAATCAAAAGACCAATTATTGAAGAGCAACCTTTTGTACAATTAAGAGGTATGTTGGCTATACTATAACACATGGGGCAATATGAACGTAATTCGTAATGAGGACTTATTGAGTAAAACTATATCTATGAATTATGCTTTCCTTTCTCTTATACTGCTCTATACGTTCACATTCAGGCTATGGAATTTGTTTATGATGTGTCGGATGCCGGTGGACAGGTCCCCTGTTTTTGGTGGGGTTTCCTGCACACATGCTCCCATGCACATATGATTGGTCTTAATGATATAGGATACATCAGTTCTAATTTTAGGACTAACTTTTTAACAATTTTTTCTCATGAATTATATGATATATGTAGTCTGTCTATGTAGATTTGTTTCATGTAGTTGCTTTTTTATGTATGTTTTTATGTATTACTTACAGCCCTATGGGAGTTTGATTCTTTTGAACGAAATGCTATGGCTGTTTTTGTGTCTGGTTTTATGGAATACATCGAAATCTAATACAGGAAGTTTCAAGATTATACATAACTGTGGACTTTCCCATTTTTGGGCGCACCATTCTATCTTATTGTTCTCATGTGTTTCTGCTCAGCAGCGGTATCAAGCCACAGCTGGTACTGAGAATGAAGTACAAAAAGCCTTGATTGAAGGGAGTTCTTTCGGAGGTGCGGTTCAAAGTGACCACCGTTGTGTGTTTTTTGTATGATTACAGTAAGATTTTATTTATTTATTTATTATGGAGTTTTATATAGCGCGAACTTGACCCGAATGTATCGGGTATCAGAGCGCTTTACATAGCACCAGTTGCGTTACATGAGGACACATTCATTTTTGTTAGGCACGGGGAGATTAAGTGATTTGCCCAGAATCACAGGATGTTCAGCGTCATTGCCGAGACTCAAACCCAGTTCCCCAGATTTGAGGTTGACCGCCCTAGCCGTTAGGCCAACTCCTCTCCCCACCGCCCTAGCCGTTAGGCCAACTCCTCTCCCCTGTTTTCAATGATCTGCAGTGAGAGGCAGAGCTGTGCTCTCTCAGTGCTTACTCAGGTGCATGGAGATGCTCAAAGACCTGTCGCTTATTTTTCAACAATCATTGACCTTGTAGCTGCAGGTCTGCCCGGCTGCCTTAAAGCGGTCGCAGCTGTGGGTGTCAGCATTGAAAGGAGTGAGAGCATAGTGATGGGACATCCTTTACCTGTAATGGTCCCTCACTCAGTGGAAATTTTGCTTACCAGAACAAAAACCCAATACATGACCCACAATAGACTCACAAAACATGAGCAACAAATAGTAGCTTCTGACAATGTGTCTTTAAAACAATGTCAAATTTTGAACCCCTCAACACTTACCTGTAAATGAGAATATTTGTGATGAAGTTGAACTTGATTGTCTAGATGTCATGGATCTATGCACCAAGCCAAGGCTATACATTAAGGATGAACCCCTGAATGAGCCTAATTATATATGTTTTGTGGGTGACTCATGCTTGGGAAACAATGAAGGTATCCTGAGAGCCGCTTAGGCTGTCTGCACAATCAACAACATTGTGGAAGTTTCATGGCTTCCAGGTATCACATCAGCACAGGTTGCAGAGTTAATTGCTTGTGCAAGAGCTTTCAGATTAACAGCCTAATTGAAAGTGACTATATTTACAGATAGTCAGTATGGCTTTGGTGTGGTCCATGACTTTAGATGGTAAAGGTGACAAAGAGGTTTCATGACATCTTCTGGTACACCAATAAAGAACGTGTGAGGAACTTGCTTGAGGCGCTCTAGTTTCCCGCAGAAGTTGCAGTAGTTAAATGTGCAGCTCACTGAAGTGGCAATGATTACATTGCAGTTGGAAACAGACATGTGAATCTGAGGAGGACACTGTCTTCTCAATGATGCTGTCAGTAACTGATACAAGGGAAGAGCTCAAAAAGTACAGAAAATATTTCCAGAAGCAGAACAGCAGGGTTGGGTCAGAGCAGGTTATGAGAAAAATGCAAATTACATTTGGATGTCAGCTGATGGGAGACCAGTGTTGCCCAACAGTTTGTTGTTTCCTATGACATAACATTTCTATGGACACACACATCTAGTGAGAGATGCAATGGTGAGGCTATTCAAACAAAATTGGTTTAATCCCATATACAGGATTTTTGCAGAAAAATTTGCCACCACTGTGTGACATGTCAACAAATGAATGTAGGAAAAAGGACACCTGTCACACTGAGTCACATAGGGAGATCAGGTGGTCCGCTCAACAAAATGCTGATGGACTTTATCAAGATGCCTGTTTGCAATGGGTTGAGATATGTTCTGGTTATAGTGTGCATATTTTCTCGATGGGTGGAAGTCTACCCAACAAGGAGAAATGATAGTCTCACTACAGCTAAACTGCTGTTGCATGAGTTAATACTCAGGTACAGAATGCCAGTTTCTGTGGCATGAGAACGTGAGACTCATTTCAATAATGAGGTCCTGAGGATGCTATGGGCAGCATTTAAAATTGAGCAGAGATTGCATGGTAGTTATGGACCAAAACTGCTGGTATCGTTGAGCAGCTCAGTGGCACCATAAAGTCTCGATTAGCAAAAGTTTGTGCTTCGACATCCTTGAAATGGCCTGATGTTTTGTCTTTGGTGTTAAGGAGTATCGAAAGTATTCCGGACAGAAAGATGGGTTTATCCACTTAAGCAATCCTAATGGGGATTGCTATGAGACTGCTTGCGGTACCGGCAAATTCACTTATGAGCATCACAGATTACGTGATACTTGATTATTGCAATTGATTGGCTGATGTGGTGCATTCTGTTTCTCACCAGCATGAAGCTGCCGCACTAGATTTGCATCAAGAACAGTGCCATGACCTCAATCCAGAAGACTAGGTCATGATCTAGAAGCATGTTTGGAAAACTTGTCTGGAACCTAGATGCAAATGCCCCTTCCATGTGATCTTGGTCACGAACACTGCTTTTAAGTGTCCTGGAGTACCAAACTGGGTGCATGTGTCGCACACTCAGGAAGTACGAAATTCATATGAAGAAATTGTATTCTCTGAGCCTAAACGAAGAGCGCTGGTGACTGCATCTCCACAAGCTGAACAACTATAAGGAGTGGTGACACACAAATCACAGCAGCAAGGAGAAGAAAGGGGTGAAGAACTGCAGATAGTCGCACCAAACCAAGGGCCAGATGTACGACGGTTTTTGCATGCGCAAACGGGTTTGCGAACCCGTTTGCGCATGCAAAAACCAATAGGGGTATGTACCATTCCGAAATAGCGAGTCGCAATTTATTTGCGACTCGCTGTTTTGGAATTGCAGGTCGCTATTAGGAAGAGGCGTTCCCTTCCTAATAGCGAGCGCAACCCCATGTACAAATGTTTTGCGACCGCAATTGCGTTCGCAAAACACTCACAAATTACCACCCTCTTCAAGATGGTGGTAATGGGGTCGCAAAAGGGAAGGGGTCCCCCGGGGACCCCTTTCTCTTTGCAAATGCAAGGGAAAATATTTTTTAAGGGCAGGCAGTGGTCACAGGGACCACTGCCTGCCCTTAAAAAATTAAACGAAAACGTTTCATTTTCTATTTTTTTTAAATGCATCTCGTTTTCCTTTAAGGAAAACGGGCTGCATTAAAAAAAAACTGCTTTATTTAACAGCAGTCCCAGACATGGTGGTCTGCTGAGCCCAGCAGGCCACCATACCTGGGAGGGCCTGTCATTCCCAATGGGCTCGCAAACTGCGAGAGGCTCATTAATATTATTGAGCCTCGCAATCTGCGACCCCATTGGGAATCGCAAACAATGTGTTCCACACTGTTGTACATGCCAAATAGCGAGTCGCAAAGACTCGCAATTTGCGAGGCGCTATTTTGTGCGTCGTACATCTGGCCCCAAGTTCTTGCTATTTCACAAAGTGGCATTGAAGTCTCTGATGAAGAAGAAGAGACCAAACTCAACTTGAGAAAACCACTGAGACAGTATCAGAATGAACAGAGAATCCTGGTGAAGGAATAAGCACTGAAACAAGAAGAGTCACATGCAATTTTTGAGTGGCCACACAACTATGTTCAAAGGAGACTGAGAACAAGTGTGTCAGTTGATCGAATACCACCGGCTATCATCAAGGAGACAGAGTCAAGTGGTGCAAGTGACACAGAAGAAGATCAACAAAGACTGAGAAGATCGAAGAGAGCAATAGTGCCTTGTCCAAGGTATTCTGCTTCTGAGTGGACTTACTACATAAATCAAGTGCTAAATGTATCAGTGGATGAACTGTGTGATGTGAAATCTAAACTGTTTGAACCCCCATGATACCACTTTAAAAACAAATTGGATAAAGCAGCTTGAAAAAGATTTCTGAAAAGAAGAAAACATTGAAAGAGATTTAAGACAACATTGATTGAGAAAATACCAAAGACTGAAAAAATTATTCCTTTTTTTAATTTTATTTTAGGAAGATTTACCTAGGCTCAAGGCTGCAGTAGAAGAGCAGGGATAACATTCTAGAAGAACATGGAGTAGGGTTAGGGTTGTCTATACAACGAATTCTGAAAATTAAGAGACTGTGTAAAAGAGAACTGCTTAACTTAAACAAATTGCTCAAGAAAATTGTTTAAAGAAATTCTAAATTGAACTGTTGGCTTATTTCTGTTCATTTTTGCTACAGACAATCATGTGTTGCCTTAGAAACAGATGCAAGATTATTATGGGTATTACCTTTGTAGTAGCAGTATTAGTGACTATTATAGTATTAGTAGGGTTTTATTTTACACCCAATACGGAGATTAGATCTACAAATGTAACTGCAACATTTACATACACAACAGATGAGGAGCAATTGAAAGCATCATTTGCAAGCTACAAGAGAAATGATTACACAACTAACTTTTATTCTAGATTAGTGCCAGAATACACACAGGCTAAGGACGCAAAAGACTGTTATATCTGCGCCCACTTACCTTCATCAGCTGCAAGGGTCACAGGGAGATTGGGCTGACGGACGCAGTGCTAGTTGCAAGAGCTGAAGTATGCATGTCTGGTTGGCCGTGGTTAAAGAAACAGATAAACTGACATGCACACTTCATCTCACAGGGACAGGCTGGTTGGCTGCCAATCATCCTGTCTGGGGAGCAGCCCACTTCCCCACCCTGGGTAAAGTTATGGGCAGAACAGACAGAGAACAAGACTTGACCCGTATGTGACAGCTCGCTCGCACATTTCGGGTTAATGCTCCTGGGGCTTCTTAGACAAGCTGTCTCTGGTCAACAGCTCTGGTCTATAGCCACCTCCTCTGCCATTTATTCCATGCAGATATGTGGGGCTCTTTATTGCTAGCAGACGTACAGTGAGATAGGACAGTGTGTCTTGGGTGTTCTTTATTACATGCTGTTAGAACAGGAGATATTATTTATTTCACGCAATGTCTTGGTTGTTCTTTATTGCAGGCTGTATGGTGGAATGAAAGTGGTCTTGTTATTCATTGCACTACAAAGGATGACATATATAGTTGGAAAGTGTTCTTTATTCCATGCAGTGATACAGAATCTAATCCATTCCACTGTAATCCACTGTAATTCAATCCACTTGACTCCACTGTAATCTAATCCACTCCACTGTAATCCACTCCAAGTAACTGCAATGCACTGTAATCCACTGCATTCCACTTCAATCACTGTAATCAAATGTACTCTATTCCAGTCCACTGCAACCCACTGTAAACCACTGTAACCTACTCCATTCCACTGTAATCTACTTCAATCCCCTCTAATCCACTCCAATACACTCCAATCCACTGTAGTCCACTCCAATCCACTGCACTCTACCCCACTGAAATCCCCTCTACTGTAATCCACTCCACTGTAATCCACTCCACTCCACTGCAATCCAATTCAGTCCACTCCTCTGGAATCCACTGGAATCCACTCCACTCTACTGTAATCTGCTCCACACCACTCCATTCCACCCCACAGAAATCCACTCCACTCCACTGTAATCCATTCCACTGTAATCCACTCCACTACAATCGACTGCACTCTAATCCAGTCCACTGTGCTCTAATTCATTCCACTCCACTCTACGCCATTCTATGACACTCTACAACACTATCTTCTGCCCATGCTGAACAGCAGCCACAATGGTGTACACAATTTGGCTAAGGCACATTGCCAAAGCCAATAGCTCTCTTATTGGCAAGGCCTATTGGCTTTGCCAATGCTTGTTTAACTTATTGTATTCCCTTCACCCCAGCATTTCTTCTTGACTGTCTGCGATGGAACTCTGAATGGGTCAATTTTATTTCACTCCACAATAGACCTATATCCTGCCTCTGATATCATGTCCACGACTTCTCTTATAGTTTTCTCCTCTGTTCCTATTTCCTTGTCCTCTGCTGCCCGTAACCTTGGCTTCTTTTTTCATATTTACACGAATTATTGAACTCAGATTTTCTCTGTCACTAGATCGTGTCATCTACAACTTTTAGGCATCAAGGATATTAAATGATTCCCCTCCTTTTCTACCACTAAATTGCAACTGTCCTCTATGGTTCTTTTCCATGTCAACTACTGCTCTTTGTTATACGTTGGTCTCTATGTTTACATACCGTCCTCACGTTTATTCAGAATTCTTGCCTTTGTCTACTCTTTTCTCTTGATTAGTGCTCACATATTACTCTCTTTTATGCCCAGTTTTATTGGATACCATTTTTGCTCTAATTTAAATCATGATTTCTTAACATTGTCTTTAAATCCCTTCAGGGTCTTTCCCCATCTTAGCTTTGCCCCCTGATTTCCTTGAATAGTCCCTGTTGTACACTGCATTCAGCTTCTCAGCTCCTTCCATCTGTCCAGAACCCACCACGTGCTGCTTCCAGATTCTACTCTTTCTTGTTTCTTATTTCTCCTAAAATTTGGAATCAAGTCGCTCTCTGCATTCGCTCCTCTACTACTCTTTTGACTTTCAGCAAAAGCATAAAGGCGTATCTGCTTTCACTTCTGGACCAGCATTGGTGGTGATTTCATTTATTTGCCTTGTCCAGTGCCTTGTAGAAATGCTATACTAAAAAACAATACATTTGTACTCTTCGTTTCATTTTTTAACATGGAATACTTTATGTGATTTCCATATCTGGTCTATAATAGATCTTTCAGCTGCTGGGGATTCCACTACGTCACCGTTCAGAGCCATCCTTGCACCAAGTTCAGTTTTGACCACAGGTTATATGCTGAGCTGCCAAAAACGTACTTCAAAAACGTATTTCTAAAATTTCATTAAACATGGGAAGCTCTGAAGCATATGCTCCCAGGACCTAGTGTCCGAGCCACAACATGTACGGACTGAGAAGGATTTGGCCCCTATCCTATTTAAATTTTGAGGTGTATATTGGAGGAAGAACAGTGAGAAGTATTATTTCTCAAATTTAATGCAAGTGGATTCTCATGCGCATCCAGGAGAGCACTAAAGAGTTTTTCATTAGTATTCCTATTTCTGGCCACTCCTCCCAAAAGGTACTATAACTCTACATTTTTCAATAAAACGTGAGTTAAGCACTTATACCCCTCAGGTGTTGTCTTTTCTGAATTTGCATTGAAAAAAACAAATTGAAAGAGTTGACATTCTCCTCAATCTCATTATTCAAGTCGAAATAACTCATTAATTATAAATATTTTTTTAAAGTGTCAGATCCTATCACACTCTTGTATAGTTGAAAAGGCATTAAACTCCCACTTTCCTGTATTTGATGAAGTTCCCCAATATGGGACTAGCCTATCCATTTATCTCAAGAAACTATAACTCGTGCCCTAAGGTATCTCTAACTCGCGGCCCCACCACGCACAGTTTTCTCATCAATAATTTCACTGGAAATGTTGCAGTGATATTATCAATGATGCGATACAAGATGTAATGAGTGATGTAATATTTGAGGTATTCAGCAGTGCTTGGCGAGGACGCGAGTTTTAGTTACTTGAGATAACTGTAACTATAATTGTTGAATTTCTATGGTTTTATGTGTGTAAAATCGGAACCTAACTATAACGTCCCTGTAACTTTTGTTCTTTTAAGGAATTTCTAAGGTTTATTAAATTCTCTTTCCTAACTATAACGTCCCTGTAACCTTTGTTTTTTTCAGTGAATTTCTACAGTTTTTTAATGCTATTTCCTAATATAATGTTCCTGTAACCTTTGTTTTCTTCAGTGAATTTCTATTTTTTTTTAACGTAAAGAAATATTTAATTACCATATGTTAATCCAACCATCACCGAGCATGGCCTTTGACCAAGCCCTGCAGCCAACCTCTCGCCAACCCCACTCCGCACAAGGCCTTCAATCTGCACAGCTGGGGGTTGGCCGCAATGCCTGACCTGTGGCCAGGCGCTGTGGCTAACCCCCCCAAAGGCAGCTAACCCAAGACGGGGACAAGCAGTCTCCCTTCCTGGATCAATTTTACCCCTGGGGACCCCGTACCCCAGGGTCTGCCACATTCTTTTAGGGGAGAGGGTATGTGGCCCCCTCCCCGGGCTGTATTTGTCCCCGGGAACCCATCCCCCAGGTCCCACAACTTAACTTATGGGGAAGGGAGGCACACAGCCCCCCCTCCCCGGGTTGATTTTGTCCCCGGGGACCACATCTCCCGAGGTTCAGCCATATTGTAAATAGGGAGGGGAGCATTCAACCACCCTTCCATGGCTGCTTTCTGACCCGGGGACCTCATAGCCCGGGGTCCACCACTTACATATGGGGGAGGGGGCACATAGCCCCACTCTCTAGGCTGATTTCTGGCCCCAGGGACCGCATCTCCCAGTACCCAGCCATAATATAAAGGGGTAAGGGAGCACGCAGCTCCCCTCCTCGACCAATGTTAGCCCCCGGGATCCCATTCCCCAGGGCCAAAAGAATTCATAATGGGGGGGGGGGCACAAGGTCCCCCTCCCGGGGACGATTTTGGCCCCGGGGACACTATCCCCGGGTCACACTACTTTTTAAATGGGGAGGGGGCACACACCCTTCTCCCTGGGCCAATATTGGCCCCGGGGCACCCTTCCCCTGGGGCCTATTCAAGTGATAATTGGGGGCAGGGGCTGCGTGGTCCGACCTCCCTAGGACAATCTCGGCTCCGGGGACTCTTCTCCCGGGGCCTGGCCATATTATGAAGGGGAGTGGGGCATGCAGCCCTCCTCCCTGGGCCAGTATTGGCCCTGGGGACCCATATCCCCTGGAGCTCAGCCACTAAATGGTGGGCACCCACTGAATGTTTGTTGGAGCCGGGAGCCTCTGGGGGAGCCCCAATGCCCCGTGGCTCTATCCAGCTCCCCGCCTCCAGCAGGAGCCAGCAGTGCTCCTGCCCGCAGGGAGCAGCTATAAATGCTGCTCCCTATGGGCGGAGCAATTTCTTCATCTGTTTCCCTGCCTGCTTCACAGCGGGCAGGGAAACAGATAAAAAGCCTGCTGGGAGCGGATTTAGGCCCTGTTTACGAGTTTGGCGGGGTGGGAGCGGGCTGCCATGCCACCGCCCCGCTCCCACACTGCCAAACTCTGCAGTCATTTGGCAGTCCCAAGGCGGTGCTGATCCAGCGCGAAGAGGCCAAGGTTGGATATTTTTACACACCAAAAACTGAACTATAACATGGGCCCATATACATTTTATCCAAATACGATCATCTTTTGATTCCCTGGCCAATTTCCGCTGGAAAGGTCAAGTTTTATAATTCACCTAAGTTCTGATTAGTTAATTCCCTGCAACCATAAATCAATTGCAAAATCAGGTCTAACTAATCTTCACGAATCAACACTCTTCCTCTGGTCGATGGACCATTAGTTGAGTTAGTTGATGGTGATAATAACAACTTCTTAACTAAACTTCATAATAAAATAACCACAGACTCTGAATAATAATAATAATAATAAGTTTATCTGAAATTTCAGTCATTAAGTTGAACGCTCATCAATTACAAGTACACAGTTGTTAGAAATGGGATCTCTAGTTGGCAAGGGCTTGCACCTTTGTCCAAGTAGGGACCCTTCTTCCTAGTCAGGGTAAGGGTTGTTACACTCGTGAAGTAACCCCTGCTCACCCTCGTGGTAGCTTGGCACGAGCAGTCAGGCTTAATTCAGAGGCAGTGTGTAAAGCATTTGCACATAACCAACAGTAATACAGTGTAAGCACTACAAACGGACACCACACCAGTTTAGAAAAATAACCAATATTTTATATACTCAAGACAAGACCAATTACGACAAAAATCCACAATACTATACTTTACGAATGAATGCTTGATACGTTAACTTCTTCTTTGCAGGAATAGCACAAAAGCAAAGTTCGTACGAGTCGGTAGCTCCGTCCGAGCCTACCGTGATGCTAAAAACCACAGAGTCTAACAGTTCCAGCCGACCGCGTCGATACGGGCCAGCAGAGTCGTGAACAGACTCGGTCACAGTACCTTTTCTCGTTGTGGCTGGTACGGAGTGTACGAGCCGGTCGGCGTTCGTCGCGGTTGCGGTGCAAGACGGAGCGATGCAAGGTGCGGTGTCCCTCGATGCGGTGCAGGCAGCGGCTCGATGAGCGTCGTGCAGACGGAGTCGGTGAGTCCAAGGCGTGCGATGCAGGGCGATACGATGCTCGATGCGGTGCTGACAGGTTGCGATGCAGGCGACCTAGCCGGAGTGCGGGAGCTGGCGTCGGACAGCGGTGTGAGTCGGAGCGGTGCGTCGCAGACGTGCGAGCGGTGCCCCAAATGCGGTGCGGTCTTGACTCTTGAGCCAGTTGCAGCGACAGCGTCGGTCTGGTCCGGCTGGCCCAGTGAAGCGATGCGATGCGAACTGCGGTGCCCACAGGTCACGGTGCAAGCAGCGGCTCGATGTTGGCGGCGTCGGACGTCGCCCACGGTGAGACCAGGGTTGCGATGCGAAGCGGGGCGATGCGGTCTGCGGTGCAAACAGGTCACCGGCCAGGGATGGATTCGGGTGACGGAGTCGGTTGCAGTTCCCTTCCTCTGTGGCGACTGAAACAGCGTTCCAGAAGCGGTACCCAGAGGCTTGTGAAGTCTTTGTAGTCCCTGAGACTTCTTAACAGGAGGCCAGCTCGGTTCCTGGCCCTTGGAGATACTCAGCACAAGTTCGTAGAAAGTTCAGTCCAGTCCTTTCACTGCCCAAGGCAGAAGCAGCAGCTGCAGGCCAACCCAACAAAGCAACAACACAGCAAAGGGGCAGTACTCCTCCTGGCAGCTCTTCCAGCTCTTCGTCTTGGCAGGTTCCTTGATTCCAGCGAGATCTAAATTCATGGGGTCAGGGCCCCAATATTTATATCCCAAATTCCTTTGTTCTCTGAAGGCAGAGAGGCCTTTGCCTAGTCCAAACCAGTTCTGGAGCACTTTGTTGACAAGTCTCCGTCCCTTCTTTCAGTGAGTGGGCCAGGGACATCAGACGCACCACAGGAGGTGGAGCCAGCATTGTGGAGGGACGGCACTGTCCTATTCAGGGCCCAGGTGCGACCCCTCCCACCCATCTACATGTAGATCTTGCTATTCAGCCCTGCGCTGACTCACCCTGTCTCCTGGCATCCCCCAGCCCCTGTCACTCACACTCCAGACAAGGAATACACAACCTCGCAGAGGCAGGCTTGGATGGTTAGACAAGAAAATACCCACTTTCTAAAAAGTGGTATTTTCAAACACAGAATGTTAAAACCAACTTCACTAAAAGCTGCATTTTATCATTCTGAGTCCAGGCATACTAAACTCGAATTTCTACCATGTTCCCGGGGTCAGTTAGGATTATAAGCTGTAATAATCAAAACTGCCCGTTCTGGCCTAGGGGAACAGGTAGCCTTGCAATAGTGAAAAACGAACTAGGCTGTAATTCACTATCAGGACATGCCGCACACACCGGGCATGTCCTACCTTTCGCATACACCGCACCCTGCCCACAGGGGTACCTTGGGCCTACCTTAGGGGTGACTAACATGCAGCAAAGGGAAGGTTTGGGGACTTGCAAGTGTGGGCACTTGCCGAGTCGACATGGCAGCCCCAGGCTGCGCACAGGCTCTGCGTTGGCAGGCCCGAGTTACACTTTACGGGCTGTTTGCGTGGGTGGCACAATCCAGTGCTGCAGCCCACCAACAGCATTTGGTCTATAGGCCCTGGCACTCGCAGTGCACTTTACAAGGGACTGACACATAAACCAAATAGGCCAATCATGGAAACACCAATCCATAACACATTTTATACAGGAGCACTTGCACTTTCCCACTGGACCGCAGTGAGGAAAGTGCGCAGAATCATCACACCAGCGAAAACAGAGTCAAAACCGGGAGGTCAGAAAGCAAAAAGTCAGGGGAAACACGCCAAAAGATGCCAAGTCTAACACATGTCCCCTCCAGCTGAAAGTAGGGAGAACTACCCAACCCCATGGGAGTTCTCTTCACTAAGGCGGAAGAACCTGGACAGACCATCTGCGTTGGCGTGTTCTGTACCAGGACGGTGCTCCACCGTAAAGTCCATTCCCTGTAGGGAGATGGACCACCTCAGTAGTTTTGGATTCTCACCCCTCATTTGCATCAACCATCTGAGGGGCCTGTGGTCTGTCTGAACCCGGAAGTGAGTCCCAAACAGGTATGGTCTCAACTTCTTCAGTGCCCAGACCACAGCAAAAGCTTCCCTTTCTATGGCACTCCACCTCTGTTCCCTGGGAAGTAGTCTCCTGCTAAGGAAGACTACAGGCTGATCCAGGCCCTCTTCGTTCAGTTGTGAGAGCACCGCTCCCACACCATGCTCTGAAGCGTCAGCCTGCACGACGAATTCCTTGGAGAAGTCAGGTGCCTTGAGCACGGGCGCCGTGCACATGGCTGCCTTCAGGGCATCAAAAGATTCTGGCAGGACTCAGTCCAGATCACTTTCCTGGGCTGCCTCTTAGAGGTCAGCTCTGTTAAGGGGGCAACGATGGTGCCATAGCCCTTAACAAATCTCCTATAATAGCCGGTGAGACCTAAGAAGGCTCTCACCTCTGTCTGGGTCTTGGGGGTTCCCAAGCCAGAATGGTGTCAATCTTGGGTTGTAGGGGCGCCACCTGGCCGCTTCCTACCTGGTGTCCCAAGTACACCACAGAACCCCTGCCCGATCTGGCACTTACTGGCCTTGATCGTGAGGCCTGCACCTTGCAGAGCCCTCAACACTTTCTCAAGGTGCTGTAAATGTTCTTCCCAGCTGGAACTGAACACAGCAATGTCATCCAGGTAGGCGGCACTGAAATCCTCCAGCCCAGCCAACACCTGATTGACCAACCTCTGAAAGGTGGCAGGGGCATTCTTCAACCCAAAGGGCATCACCCGGAACTGGTAATGACCTTCTGGGGTCGAGAATGCTGATCTCTCCTTGGCCCCATCGGTTAAGGCAATCTGCCAGTACCCAGACGTCAAATCAAACGTGCTGAGGAACCGGGCAGCTCCCAACCGATCAATGAGCTCATCAGCTCTGGGGATGGGGTGCGCGTCAGTCCTGGTGACGGCATTGAGCCCACGGTAGTCCACACAAAACCGGAGTTCTGGAGTGGCACCGGGCGCCGCAGCCTTTGGGACCAAGACCACTGGGCTGGCCCAAGGACTGTGGGAGGGCTCAATCACCCCTAATGCCAACATCTTAGAGACCTCCTCCTGATGCTGGCTCTGACCCGGTCAGTCAACCTGTAAATCTTGTGCTTCACAGGATGGCTGTCACCGGTGTCCACGTCATGGGTACACCAGTGAGTAACACCGGGGTCAGAGAGAACAGTGGGGCGAACTGTCCCAACAACTGGCGACAGTCCCCCTGCTGCTCCTGAGTCAGAGTAGGGGAGAGGATCACACCCTCTACTGACCCATCATGCTCCTTGGTAGACAGGAGGTCAGGGAGAGGCTCGCTCTCCTCTTCCACCCCATCATCTGTCGCCAAGAGCATACTCACTTCGGACCTCTCGAAGTGGGGCTTGAGGCGGTTCACGTGAAGGACCCTCAAAGGGTTCCTCGGAGCCTGCAAATCCACCAGGTAGGTGACGTCACTTTTGCGCTCCTTTACCTCGTATGGCCCAGTCCACTTGTCCTGCAAGGCACAAGGTGCCACTGGGGCCATTACCCACACTTTCTGCCCAGGTTGAAATTCGACCAGAGTGGCGTTCTGGTCATACCATCTCTTCATTTCTTCCTGACTTGCTTCTAGGTTCGCCTGAGCGAGTTTCCTGAAGCGGGCAGTTTGGTTTCTAAAGGCCAGCATGTAGCTAAATACATCCTGGGGAGTTTTCCTGGGAGCTGCCTCCCAGCCTTCCTTTACCAAACTCAGAGGTCCTCTGACAGGGTGGCCATACAGGAGCTCAAAGGGGCTGTACCCAAGAGACTTCTGAGGCACCTCCCTGTACGCAAAGAGTAGGCATGGCAAGAGGACGTCCCACTTACGCCTCATGGGTTCTGTTAGACCCTTGATCATGCCTTTCAAGGTCTGGTTGAATCTTTCCACCAGACCGTTTCCTTGTGGGTGGTAAGGAGTGGTGAACTTGTAGGTTACACCACACTCCTTCCACAGGGATGTCATATACTTCGATATGAAATTGGTCCCCCTATCAGAAACCACCTCTCTGGGGAATCCCACACGGGAAAAGATCCCCATTAACGCCCGGCCCACCACTGGCGCCGTCGTTGTCCTGAGAGGGATTGCCTCCGGGTACCGGGTGGCATGGTCCACCAAGACCAGGATGTACCTGTTGCCCATGGCTGTCTTGGGATCCAGTGGGCCCACAATATCCATCCCTACCCTTTCAAAGGGTGTTCCAACAACCGGAAAAGGTTGGAGAGGAGCTTTGACCTTCCTCCCACTCTTACCACTTGCCTGGCAAGTTTGGCAAGACCTACAGTGTGCATCTGACTGCCTTCGCATTTGGGGCCAAAGAAGTGGGTGACAAGCCTGTCAAAGGTCTTGTCCTGCCCCAAATGTCCTGCCAAAGGCACGTCATGAGCCAGACCCAGTAGGAAGGTCCTGAAGTGCTGGGGTACCACCAGCACACGGGCTGACCCAGGCTCAGCAACCTTAGGCTCACTGTATAGGAGACCACTCTCCCAGTAGATCAGATGTGACCCGGACTGATTACCAGCTGCCTGGTCTGCAGCCTGCCGCCGCAGACCCTCCAGAGTAGGGCACTCGTTCTGCTCCCTGCAGAACTCCTCCCTGGTGGGACCCCCTTCTTGCTGCCAATGGGTCAGCTCAGAGATGTCTCCCAGTTCGGCTACCTGCTCCCCTGTAGGCACCGGGCGTCCCCCTCGAGGTCCGCCTCCTCCCGGTCCGTGGGAACTTCGGGGCCGGTTTCCCGCGCCCCTGCCCTTTCTCTTGGCAGGGACTTGGGCCACTGTTTCAGGCTCCAAGTCCTCTTGATCACCCTTTCTGGCTGCCATTGACCGAGTAGACACGCATGCCCACTCTGGCAACCCAAGCATCTCCAAGTGAGACCTGAGCTCAACCTCCTTCCATAAGGACTGCTCCAGGTCGTTTCCTAGCAGACAATCTACAGGCATGGTAGGGCTCACAACCACCCTCAAGGGACCTGAGACCCCCCCCATTCAAAGGGAACCTGCGCCACCATACACTGGCGCTCAGAGTTGTCGACAGCAACTACTTGGTGGAATGCTCCTGGGACTACTTGCTTCTCAGACACCAGGTGACACCGGACTGAGGTCACACTGGCTCCAGTATCTCTGAGAGCCTCTACCCTGTTCCCATTAATGGTCACCCAGGTGCTATATTTCTTTGTGTTAGGGGGCACCTGGTTTCCTGGGACCATCTCACTGTCCCCGAGTGAGACAAGGGTCATTTCTGCGGGATCCCCACCCTCCTGTGGGCACCCCTCCTCCCCAAGCGCTACACTAGCCAACACTTTGGACTGTCCACCGGTGGGTGGCTGTGTCCCCTTTGGGCACTTGGGGTCCCCCTTAAAGTGACCTACCTGGTCACATGCATAACACTTGCGGGGGCCGGTCTCAACAGGCTTCCCTGTAGAGACCCCTTTCTTCTTATCACCGGGGGCTGGGAACCTTTACCCTGGGTACTAGTTTGGGGCCCTTTAGAGAACTCCTGTGCTTTACCCTTGTCCCCCCACCTTTCTGCTGGGGACCCTGCACACCTTTGGCTGAGTCTCCCCAAACGCTTTCTTGTGGACCCTGGTACTCACCCAGCGGTCCGCTTCCATAGCAAGCTTCCTGGGGTCAGTTAGCTTACTATCAACTAGGTGCTGGCGCAGATCTGCAAAACATAGAATAGACAAGTGCTCCCATGCAATCAAGTTGTAGAGCCCCTGAAAATCTGTTACACTACTGCCCTTCACCCAACCATCCAGAGACATGCAGAACACATCCACACATTCCAACCAAGTGTTGGCATCAGACTTCTTACTGGACCTGAACTGATCCCTGTACTTTTCAGGAGTAAGACCATACTTCGTGAGAAGGGCATCCTTCATGTCAGCATAGGTGAGGTGATACCCCTTACCCAAAGCTATCAGAGCATCCCTTGCTTCTTCAGGGAAAAGTGGCCACAATCCTGCTCCCCAATTCTCCTCAGGGACCCCATTCATGTGTATGGCTGCCTCATAACCCTGAAACCACCTTTGTATGTCATCCCCCTTCTTGAACTCCTTGCCTACGTTCTTGGGAATATGCACAATCCTGTCTGCCTTTCTGGACGAATTGCTGCCACCATCTGAGCCTGACTTACTCCTAAGTTCTAGCTCCTTCAGTTCTCTCTCATGCTCTAAGAGCATCTTCCTCTCCTCTATGGCCAATCTCTTCTCCTCCCGCTCACTCTCCAGCCTGAGCTTCTGCAGCTCAAACTGCCTTGCCTCCCGCCTGTCCTCCAGCTCCTCTGGGGACAGACTGCTGCTGCCTGACCTGGCGGGTCAGGCTCCTCCACCTCCTCACTGAGATCACCAGGCTGCCCATTGGCATGTCTGGCTGCTACCCAGGCCCTCAGCGCCTTCTGTAGCTCCTCCTTCCTTGTGAGGCCTTTAATTTGGACTTTCAGGTTTTTACAAATCGCTCGTAACTCCTTTACGGCGTAGGATTCCAACCTGTCCTCCTCAAAGATAACTTCCAGAGATGCAACGGATGATGCAATTGATTCAGGCATGACAAAAGTCGTGAGTTGAAAACTGGCAAGATCAAAAATAGGCCAAAAGAAAAAGAACCAGTATGTGGTACGTAATGGTCTGCGATATGGTAGTAGTGCACACCAATCACTGTAAGTCAAGTGCAAACACAAGTCCTATCCTCACCGCTGACAACCAATGTTAGAAATGGGATCTCTAGTTGGCAAGGGCTTGCACCTTTGTCCAAGTAGGGACTCTTCTTCCTAGTCAGGGTAAGGGTTGTTACACTCGTGAAGTAACCCCTGCTCACCCTCGTGGTAGCTTGGCACGAGCAGTCAGGCTTAATTCAGAGGCAGTGTGTAAAGCATTTGCACATAACCAACAGTAATACAGTGTAAGCACTACAAACGGACACTACACCAGTTTAGAAAAATAACCAATATTTTATATACTCAAGACAAGACCAATTACGACAAAAATCCACAATACTATACTTTACGAATGAATGCTTGATACGTTAACTTCTTCTTTGCAGGAATAGCACAAAAGCAAAGTTCGTCCGAGTCGGTAGCTCCGTCCGAGCCTACCGTGATGCTGAAAACCACAGAGTCTAACAGTTCCAGCCGACCGCGTCGATACGGGCCAGCAGAGTCGTGAACAGACTCGGTCACAGTACCTTTTCTCGTTGTGGCTGGTACGGAGTGTACGAGCCGGTCGGCGTTCGTCGCGGTTGCGGTGCAAGACGGAGCGATGCAAGGTGCGGTGTCCCTCGATGCGGTGCAGGCAGCGGCTCGATGAGCGTCGTGCAGACGGAGTCGGTGAGTCCAAGGCGTGCGATGCAGGGCGAGACGATGCTCGATGCGGTGCTGACAGGTTGTGATGCAGGCGACCTAGCCGGAGTGCGGGAGCTGGCGTCGGACAGCGGTGTGAGTCGGAGCGGTGCGTCGCAGACGTGCGAGCGGTGCCCCAAATGCGGTGCGGTCTCGACTCTTGAGCCAGTTGCAGCGACAGCGTCGGTCTGGTCCGGCTGGCCCAGTGAAGCGATGCGATGCGAACTGCGGTGCCCACAGGTCACGGTGCAAGCAGCGGCTCGATGTTGGCGGCGTCGGACGTCGCCCACGGTGAGACCAGGGTTGCGATGCGAAGCGGGGCGATGCGGTCTGCGGTGCAAACAGGTCACCGGCCAGGGATGGATTCGGTTAACGGAGTCGGTTGCAGTTCCCTTCCTCTGTGGCGACTGAAACAACGTTCCAGAAGCGGTACCCAGAGGCTTGTGAAGTCTTTGTAGTCCCTGAGACTTCTTAACAGGAGGTCAGCTCGGTTCCTGGCCCTTGGAGATACTCAGCACAAGTTCGTAGAAAGTTCAGTCCAGTCCTTTCACTGCCCAAGGCAGAAGCAGCAGCTGCAGGCCAACCCAACAAAGCAACAACACAGCAAAGGGGCAGTACTCCTCCTGGCAGCTCTTCCAGCTCTTCGTCTTGGCAGGTTCCTTGATTCCAGCGAGATCTAAATTCATGGGGTCAGGGCCCCAATATTTATATCCCAAATTCCTTTGTTCTCTGAAGGAAGAGAGGCCTTTGCCTAGTCCAAACCAGTTCTGGAGCACTTTGTTGACAAGTCTCCGTCCCTTCTTTCAGTGAGTGGGCCAGGGACATCAGACGCACCACAGGAGGTGGAGCCAGCATTGTGGAGGGACGGCACTGTCCTATTCAGGGCCCAGGTGCGACCCTCCCACCCATCTACATGTAGATCTTGCTATTCAGCCCTGCGCTGACTCACCCTGTCTCCTGGCATCCCCCAGCCCCTGTCACTCACACTCCAGACAAGGAATACACAACCTCGCAGAGGCAGGCTTGGATGGTTAGACAAGAAAATACCCACTTTCTAAAAGTGGTATTTTCAAACACAGAATGTTAAAACCAACTTCACTAAAAGCTGCATTTTATCATTCTGAGTCCAGGCATACTAAACTCGAATTTCTACCATGTTCCCGGGTCAGTTAGGATTATAAGCTGTAATAATCAAAACTGCCCGTTCTGGCCTAGGGGGAACAGGTAGCCTTGCAATAGTGAAAAACGAACTAGGCTGTAATTCACTATCAGGTCATGCCGCACACACCCGGGCATGTCCTACCTTTCGCATACACCGCACCCCTGCCCACAGGGGTACCTTGGGCCTACCTTAGGGGTGACTAACATGCAGCAAAGGGAAGGTTTGGGGACTTGCAAGTGTGGGCACTTGCCGAGTCGACATGGAAGCCCCAGGCTGCGCACAGGCTCTGCGTTGGCAGGCCCGAGTTACACTTTACGGGCTGTTTGCGTGGGTGGCACAATCCAGTGCTGCAGCCCACCAACAGCATTTGGTCTATAGGCCCTGGCACTCGCAGTGCACTTTACAAGGGACTGACACATAAACCAAATAGGCCAATCATGGAAACACCAATCCATAACACATTTTATACAGGAGCACTTGCACTTTCCCACTGGACCGCAGTGAGGAAAGTGCGCAGAATAATCACACCAGCGAAAACAGAGTCAAAACCGGGAGGTCAGAAAGCAAAAAGTCAGGGGAAACACGCCAAAAGATGCCAAGTCTAACAACAGTGCAAACTCCATTTTTCTTTAAGTGTGAGAGAGAACAGTCATTTAACACAATATATTCAATTACAACAGTTCATTCAACAAAATCAAACGCAAAAGAGTGGATAGATGTAGAGACAAAAGGAACATTTATAATACATTTGCAAAGAAATATGCAAATTCTGGATAGAATGACATTTACCTAGTAAAGAAAACTGGAAACCACCCCTCTGGCCAAAGGACTGGTGGGGGTCCCCTGACTTAGGATCAGGAGACAAAGATTAAGGATAGGATCAGGACAGGTCTGATACTTACTAGACTTCTCTACAACCCGACGCACCAGGTCGATTCCCTCTCTTACACTCTCTCCCTCCTCGATATTCTTCCGCAAATCTTCAAATCTAATTAGGTAGTAGTCTGGATCTTCTGAGTCTACTCTCGTCTTCTCTCTCTGCTCTCTCGTGCTCAGCTCCCAACAGCCGTAGTTGCTCACAGCTCCATCGAATCATCTCATCATTAGCAGCGTGACCTCATACCTAATTCAAGTCACTCTAGTTATAGTCTTTATTTCTTCATGTCCCACCCTCAAATGTTGCCGATTTACTAAACTACAGAATATGATTGGACGGGGTTAGGGGTGTCTTCATCATACCAGACTGACGTATTCATTTTTATTAGTAAAACCTATTGTTTGCTAAGCCTGCCCCTTCGACTCATTCATATAATTTGTTTTCACATGCATATTTTGTTGCAAATGCCGTAATTTATTTAATACAGGCTTCAAAGATGAGCGATACATCTTCTTCTTTTCCCATCCGTTCTGCCCTTGGATCTTGGCAGTCATTCAGCTCTCTCGGTCATCGGGTCATTTCATAGACTCATTGAGCATGCGCAGCTTTCGCCATTTTCTTTTTCAGTCATGGATTAACAGGCCCAAAATACACTCTATTAATAAAAGAATCATAAACAGATGTTATTTTCTTAAACATATAATTCTCACTGTTCACCACCCACGTCTACTCTATCCCATGTGATTATTATTTCTCTTGGGCAAAAGCGTTAATAGCAGCAGCTTTCTTTTTACATCGAGTAAGCAAATGCCGAGCATGTGGTACCTCAAGACCGCGTTTTGGTCCTTCTTGCGCATGCGTGAGGTTTTCCCTCTCAAAGCGAGTTAGTCACGTTACTTATGCGTCATTCGCATTCGCACATGCGCAAAGCGTTTTTGCAAGTTAAAGCGGGTTTTAATCGTGCTGCATTTTATTTCTCATTAATTCATGCATGCGTAAGCTTTTCTCCCCGTGTATTTGTGTCTGGAGTATATTAATTTCATCTCATCTACTAATTTAATGATTAGTAAAGGTTAATGGAGGATTCATTCGAGCAAGTTTCATTTTCTCGAAACCTTGCTCCAATAGTGCTGTGCTAAAGCTCATATGTGAGCCTTAGCCAGGCAGGGCTGTGGGAGCACTAAAGACTGTTCCTGAATGGCATGGAATGTGAAGTATATGCAGTGCAGGAACAGGGGGTGCATGCACACAGGGAGGCACACCATGTGCCTCCCTGCATGCATCCCCATGCCTTGAGGCAACAAGGGGCCCTGTAGGGACCCCTTTTTTCCTCAACGACACATAATCATGGCTTGCTCACCACCATGAAAACTGTGGCGATGAGGAAACTTGTAATATGCACGGAGTTGCTGCAGGAGCCCTGCCAGCATATTGATAGCCTCTGACCACCCTGCCACCGCCGAGGGATCATGGATCCCTGGCGGTTACGGCAGTCCAATGGCAGTCCGACTTCCAAACTCATAGTAGGGGCCAGTTGCCGCACCGCCACCAAGGGTTTGGCAGTCCATCAGACTGCCAAACTCATAATCAGGCCCTAAGTGTTTACTATTGCTTCGTGGGTGCAAACATAGGTTTGCCTGCCAGCACTAGCGCGGGCAGGGAAACCGCTATGTCCCGGGGATGGGCACCCTGGGACATAGTGATGCCGGCCTTGGGGAAAGGGGTCCCAGGGCCATTATTGACTCCGGGAGGAGGGCCGTGCAGCCCTCCTCCCTTTTGCGTGCATGGCTGGGCCCCAGATGTTGGGGTCACTGGGGCCAAAAGAATCCAGTGGAGGGGAAGCGTGTTGTCGCCCTCTCCCTTTTTTGAACATGGCCGTATCCAGGGTGGCGTACCAGGGCTGAAATCGGACTGGGAGGGGGGCTGTGCTCCCCATTTTTAAATTCGGCCAGGTCCCGTGGCTGAACTCAAGAGATCTGTCGGATCTGCGGAGGATTTGCATCCCTAGATATATAAAAATCTTTTTTCTTTGATAACTCCAAAACTACTGAATGGATTTACACCAAATTACACAAAGGGCTCTTTCTGGACCAGGGCTAGCTTTCTGCCAAATTTGGTGTAAATCCATTCAGCTATTCGGTCTGTGGTCGTGTTTAAAATCTCTATGGGAAATTGGGGCATTAGAGGGCGGGCGAACCAGATGGCCGCACATTAGTGGGGTTCCTGCTGTCCGGGACGCCCAAACAACATAATCCTGCACCTGAAAGGTTCGTAAAGTGTTGAAACAGTGCACGAGGCAGGGAGGACAAAGCGGGAAAGCGGAGGGAACCGCCGAACCCGCCGGCATTAGCGGAACAGCCCCGCTGGCAGAGGTTGGACACTGGAAGCTGCAGAGGAAGAGTTGAGTGCGGCTCCAGCCTTGGCGCGCGAGGAGCATACAGTGGCAGAAGAGAGTACACGAGGCCGCAGCGACCTCCTGACCGTGGAGGACGCAGAAACTGAGACCATGATCGCGGCCCCCGACGGCAGCAGGTGCCAGAGGCCTGACGGGATGGAGCAGACACCACACTGAGGAGAAGGTACGGAGAGCGGGGGATAATGGGAGAGTGAGCGTGGCACCCAACCGAGATGCTGGATAGCAACGAAAGGGCCCAGCCTGGACAGTGGTGAGACTTGGGCAGGAAGCAGCGATCCTGTCCCCCCCCCGGTCGGCATTGCGGAGGGTGGAGGACCAGGAGAGAGCACTGAGCGACATGTTACCGCGGCCCGCACTGAGAATCGCTGGGCCTATGGGGTAGCGGATGTCTCCGCCATTTTGCATCAGCTAGAACAGCCACCTCAAATACGGCATGAGAGACGCAATACAACTATCCATAATGCTAGCCTCTAAAGTGGTGGAGGAGGCGGGGTGAATTGCAACTCTACACATCTAGGTAAACACGATACCTGGAGCAGCGAGGATCGTGCCCCGCCCACCCCCGCACAGAGTGTAATAATTGGCTGATAATATTCTCGGACAGGATATTGGGGATCTGTGGACGAGGTGGGAAGTAGCCCCCCCATTAAACATTACAGATTGGGGCTGCGTACCACTCTCTACCATTGAGTATTAAGTCCTGCACCTGGGCTCGGGAGCCACACCGTGACAGAGTGGAGGCACTTAAAAAGCCCGTAACGATGGGCAAATCAGACGGCAAGCAAACCAAGCTACCCTTTGAGCCCCGAAAACCAGCAAGAGGGCAGGGCCAGGAGCGAGATCCAGAGGTGATAGAGAGCACCGACCCGAGCCAGCAGCCAGAAGAGGAAGATACGAAATCACTATTAGTGACGATAAAACGCAGCGTCACCTCAATTGAATCCAAAATGGACACCATGTGCACACACATGGACTTCATTACTCAAAAATTGAAAAAACAGGACATCAGGATAGGAGAGGCCAAACACAGAATCTCGGAGCTAGAGGACACAACTTCCCAGAGGAGTGACCAAGTGAAGGACATGGATCACCTCCTAAAAGTAATGGTGGCCAAAGATGAAGATTTGAAAGCCAGGTCTAGGAGGAACAATATACGCATCCTGGGAGTACCCGACTCTACAAATACAGGGAAAATGGAGGACTACGTGGAACGTATGCTGATTGCTAGCTTTGGGAAAGAATCTTTCTCCCCGCTGCTGGTGGTGGAAAGAGCGCATAGAACACTAGAGGCTCGCCCCTCCCACCCCCCCCCGGCGCACCTCCAAGACCCATAGTGGCTAAACTCCTCATTTACCGGGATCGGGACACAGATCTACGCAAAGCTAGAGAACAACAGCCATTGATGTTCGAAGGCCATAGCATTGCCCTGTTCCCGGACTTCACCATGGCAGTCCAAGAAGCCAGGAAGAAATTCCTACCAGCTAAGAAATAACTGCAACAGGCCAACATAGCATATGCTATGCTCTACCCTGCCCGACTACGGATAACACATCAGGGCAAACAACATTTTTGCACATCTCCACAACAAGCGATGGCGATGGACTTCATTAAAAAATTGCCCAGGAGCCCTCGCGAGGTGGAAAATTCCCCGACTGGAAGTGGAGAGACCTCACCGCGGTTGGAAGAGGAGCAATGGAATCATGCGGAAAGCAGACATGTTTACAGACAGCACAGATGCGACGCAACCCAGGTGATACAACTATAAGGTGATACTACCCTCCTGGCTAAGAGATATATTGCTAAACGTTGGACTTCAGCACCTCCCTCGAAACTGGCTACATGTTGAGTGGAAATGGATTAGTGCTCTAAACTAGAGGAACCCCTCTAAATGGCTGTAGGAGAAAGCCCATTTTTGACATGGTCATCTCCACTTTTTGTTTGGTATTTGGTGCAATTTTGACAGTAGTGGACTGGGTTCCTGCTATTCAGGCCCCCAGTGCCAGGTCTCTTTCCCTAAAACTGTACAGTTGTTCCTCCAATTGGCAAATACCTTTAGGACCCCTGTAAGTCCCTTGTTATTGGTACCCATGGTACCAAAGGCATGGGTAATAAAGAGGGTCCCTCTGGGCTACAGTATGTATTATGCCACCCTAAGGGACCCCTCAGCACACTCATGCAAACTGCCATTGCAGGCTGGGTGACATAGTGCAGAGAAAAAGTGAAGGCACGACATGGCACACCTCCTGTGTGCCATGCCTGCAGACACTGCATGCAGGATAGGTAAGCCCCCCCAACAGCAGGCCTTATTCCCCTAAGGCAGGGTGCACTGTAATACATGTGTGAACATATCTGCATAAGCAGATATCCCCCTGTGATGTCTAAGTTGATTCTTAGATCTTACAAGTGAACAGGGAAGTCATTTTAAGTACATGTGCTGGACAATGGTAATTACAGGTTCCCCAGCTACATGATGGCTTCACTAAAACTAAAGACGCTTGGTATCAAACATCTCATATTAATAAACCCAGACTGATTACAGTGATGGACTTATTAATACATGCATCCAGAGGGCACCTTAGAGGTGCCCCCTAAAAACCTACCAACTACTAGTATACTGGCTGACTGGTGTGGACAAGCCTGCCACCACAGACAGGTTTCTGACCCCCTGCAGGCGAGAGCCCATGCTCTCTGAGGGCAGAAACAATGCCTGCTCCAGCCAGAGTTGCTGTCACACCTCTGCCACCTTTGATATGCGACACAGGCTTCCCCCAGACAGGGGAAAATCCACCTGCTTCCCCGGGCCCATTTAGCACCAGGACAGGTGGGAAAATCAGATAGTCAGGAGGTGTTTTCCCCAACAGGACTGTTCCACCCCTAAGGTGGGCTACCTGATGTGAACACGAAACTTAGAATTCCACCATCTTGGTGTTGGTGGAATTAGGCTCGTTGGGTCAGGGCTATGCCCACTTCCCATAGGAAGTGGTCATATAGGGGGTGTAGTCATATTAAAAGTAAGTAGCCCATTGGCTACTACCTGTCACGCCCCTTAACATCCCATAATTGAGTATTTAGGAGGCTCACCTGATGCCAGGAACTCAGATTAGAAAGATCCAGAAGAAGAGGACAAAGAGCTGTGAGAAAACGACAACTGGAAACTTGCTGTGGACTTTTGGTGCCAAACACAGCCTGCCTGCACCAGTCTTGACAATCATGACCAAGTGAATTGTCCTGCAGCTGAGCATCAACCAAGAACCCCAGGAGACCGGCAGCCCTTTGCAAATTGCCAGCAATCTCCCTTGGAGTAGAGGAGCTACTCTCCTGAAGTCTGCTGGCACCGAAGAAGCTGAGTCTGGTTCACCATGTTGCAGCTCCCCGGCTAGCCTGACGCAGCAGCCACACAGGAAGATGTACCTGTGTTCCAAGAAGTCAGATCAGTCCCCCCACCAAGTGAGAGGACACCAGGACAGACCAGAGCCACACTGTACCAACACCCAGACCCCCTTCAACAACCGAAGCCCGTGTGAGTCCAGTACAGACTCCCACTGCACCAAGACTTAACAGCCATCGAGGGATATCAGCATTGCAGAGACCCACTTTCAGAGTGGCCCAGCTGTCCTGATTTTGCACCCTCCAACCAGCATGACCGACAACTGCTAGGGCCTTTAATGCACCAAGCCCAGCCAACCTATCTACTCTGCACACTAGCGCCCCAGTCCTGGTACTCGAGAATCGACTGTGACTTCTTGCTCCCAGGACCATTGCGACTTGAATCCCTCATTGGGAGCTCCCAGCCTTGTCCCCAAGTCCCCCTCTGCAGCCTGTTTCCAGGTGGCCCCCCTTCTTTCCACTAGTGTAGTGCACAAAACTACCAACACGACCAGCATCTCTGCACCCGGACACACCTGGGCAGGTAACAAGTAACTGCTGGTGGTACTTTGGAACTTGACCCCTACGACATTAAATCCCAAAGGAGACTCCCAGAAACTGCCCGTAAATAACTATATGCAACGTATGCCTTTTTTTCCCCGTACGAAAGCATTGCTGCGTAAAGACTCATTTAACTGAACCTTTTGGTTACCTGGAAAAATTGATATTTATAAAAGTAGTTACTTGACAACAAAGTTTTTGGTATCAAAATTTATATAAAAATACATGCTGTTTTTCTACACTGGCCTCAGATTTATTCTTGAGTGTGTATCTCATTAATTGCCTCTGTGAGTACAACAAATGCTTAGCACTTCCCTCTGATTAACCTAAACTGCTCGCCCACACTACCACAAAAGAGAGCATTTTGTGTTATCATTTTTGCCTCTTTAAACCAATTGGAATTTGCCTGGACTCTCTGCACAGTGTAGCTTGTTTTGGTCCACTTTATGGAGAGCCAGCTTCCTACAGTGGCCAGAGGATGCCCACAGACACACAACAATATTTGGGGGTAATGGTGGGCTCACTACGGGCTAAATGGTTCTGAAAACACCCTTTTGTAGTGATGTGATGTATACACATTGCCAAATGCCACTGCATTATGTATACAGCTCTGTTTGTTTGTTGAGTTTTACAAATGATAAAACGAATACAATTTTGTTTATAAAAAAAAAAAAGAATTGGACCCGTTCAGAGCTGTTCTAGTACAACCGAGATTGGGTAGAGGAATAAGAATATTATGATCCACTGTACCAAATGCAGCAGAAAGATTGGGCAAAATAAGAGTAGAAGAATGTTTATAGTGACAAGCTTTAAGTTAAGTGAGTTTATTTTTTAGAGTTTTAAATTGCATGAACTAGACCCGAAGGAATCAGAGCACTAGTTACTTTACAGACGGACACATTCATTTTTGTTAGGCACGGGGAGATTAAGTGATTTGCCCGGAATCACAGAATGTTGAGTGTCCCTGCTGAGGCTCGAACCCGGTTCCCCAGTTTCGAGTTCGACCACCCTAGCCGTTAGGTCACATTCTCTCCCCAGGTGTTAGCTAGAGAGAAGAGTGCAATCTCAGTAGAGTGACCAGGCCAGAGTAAAAGCCAGGTTGAACAGGGGAGAGAAGATGGCTTGATTGGAAAAATAAGAAAACTGGGTGATGAAAAGACATTCCAGTAACTTAGAAAGAAGAAGTGAAATTAGTCGTAAATTACAAAGTCATGGGCATCCAATGAAGTTTTGTTGAGAAATGAGAGAACAGTAGTGGATTTCAACAATGATGGAAAAGTTCCTGATTAAAGAGAAGAGCTGTAAAGTGATAGCAGGTAACTCAAGAGGAGTAGATAAATAGGCTTTACTGAAGAAGAAAGCGGTGGATCGGTTGGGGAGCCAGTTGGGTTTATTCGAGCCAGATATTGAAAAATGTTTGTGTCGGAGTCAGGTTCGATTTAACTTAGACAGGGTGAAGACAATGAAGAAAGAGATGCTGAGGACCCTGGGGTAGAAGGACAGATAGTTGTGGGAAGTGGATGTCTGAAAAGGAAGGGGAAGAAGATGAGACGGTAGAACCAATGTGTGTATCAGAGAAGCAGTAAGAAAGATGGTCATCAATGGACATGGAGTGAAGAGAGAGATCAGGAAGTGGTGATGAGGGCAGTTGGTGCAGAAAACTGAAGAGGCGACAAGAGGCATAAGGTTATTCATGATAAGTGAATTATAAAATTGTTCTTTAGTACTTGAGACAGCAAGCAAAGCTCTTGTGAGCAGTAAGAAAAGATGCTGCAACAGCCTCTGTTCTGCGTTTTTGCCTAAGGCATTAAGGGCCATATGTATCAAGCCTTTTTCCCGTTTGCGAATGGGAAAAAGCCTTTTGGGATGTATCATCCCAAAAGGCCATCGCAAAATAGAGAATCGCAAAATTTGCGATTCTCTGTTTTGCGAATGCAATTAAGGAATTGCAAATTGCGATTCCTTAAATGCAATTCTGGAAGCACCAGAAATTTGCTATTTGGCCTTAAGGAATTGCAAATTACCACCAACTTCAAGTTGGTGGTAATTTGCAATTTTCTTTAAAAAAGCACTTTTTTGATTTTTTAAAAGTGCCATATGTCGCACATACATGCCCTTAGGGCATCATGTATGTGCGCAAAATGTGCACACATGCATATTTCAGGGGTGCAACAGGGTGTCCTTTTGGCACCCTTGCAACCTTGAAATTGCATTCTCAATTTGCGATTCTCTAATTGGTAATCGCAAATTGAGAATGTCTTCCCATTCATTCCTATGGGAATGAATGGGAAGGTATTCCTTATTTGCGAATCTCAATTTGCGATTCGCAAATAAGGAATATGTAGGATTCGCAAAATTTTTAGCAAATCCTACATACATTGCATTTTGCGATTCTCTAATTGCGATTCGCTAAAAATCGCAATTTGAGAATCGCAAAACTCTTTTTTGGTACATATGGCCCTAAAAATGAGGCACAGATTTGCGAATGGAGAGAATATGTGGAGACAGTCACGGTTGATGAGATATGAGTGTAGTCTTGAAAGCTCTAAGAGGAGATCAGCTATCAAAACACCCAGCAATCATAGAGGAATGATAATCAATCACACACTAAAGAGACCTGGAAGGGAAAAAATAAAGAGAAAGGAATGTGTCATAATTTAAGGCAATCAGGTGCTCAGGAGAAAGTTGAGTGAGGTTCTTTTGAAAAAAGGATGGACGGGGATGAAAGCATTGCACGCTGGAAATAATTTTTCAATAAGTGAGTGGAATTAAATGAAAAATTCCAGAGGATATGGGAACAATTAAATTGTGAAATCTGATTGGTTAAGAATATCAGAAAATCTAAAGATAGTTGACTGCTAGTCTGTGTTTTAGCACCTTTTCACAATAGCACAAGATGAAAGTGATTTTCGAGTTTCATCTTTTTTATTACAAAACTAATAATATGTTTTTTTATTACACCAGTAGACATTTAGATATTGTTCATAGGTAATGGATTGCTCATCGTTTTTTTAATCATTTGTGATTATAAGCATATAACTTACTTTGATATGAAGAAAAATAGCGTGAATTACTTTTTGCACAACTGGAAATATACTTTTTTCTTTACTACTTGTAAATAAAAACATGATTCATGATTAGTCAGCTTTATACATGGCAGGCCAATTGGAGCCCTGTCTTTAAGGATAAGTTAATCGCTAAATGGGGTCTAAAACATTTGCCGTGAACTAGGTAAGAGGCAATATTGGAAGTATAAATGTTTAACAGACAAGGTGCAAGCAAGTCTGAAAAATTGTTTGAGGCCTTTCAACATATGCATTCGGATGAGTAACTGTACCGATAGTGTTTGTTGTTTCCAGACTCAAGTTTCAGAGCATAGCTATTATCTGAGTTAACAGGGCGAGATCAATACCCAGTCAATGTCCTGTGTTTTGTTCAGAAGATAGATTTGCCCATCTGTCCACACTGTCAAACAGCTCACTCACATTCACAGTTCAGTTGTGAATATTTTTTGACAGGTGGAGGAAGCCATCTTGGAAGTGCCATTACATTATGTACAGTGGACCTCACCTTCATGAAACCACCTAACGTAATCAGTAACAGGCAACGTTTTTCTATTCAGGTTTGCCAATAAGCCAAAAGCCCTCCTGCAAGCAATGTTATTTTCGGTTTCCAGTACTCTGCTCTATACACATTTTGGAGATTTTCATTCCATTCTCTATTTTTTCTCATTTGGGATTGAATCCATTTTATCGCCTAACGCGCCAAAGAACATTTCTTATCTTACCTTGTGCCAGAATACCCTGCCATGTAATATGATTACTTTGTAAGTAATCATAGGCCTGGGGGCCTAGGACTTGCCATTTTAGACTGCATCAACTTACAACGCGGAGGAGGAGGTGGAGCTTGGCTGGCCAGGTGTATTTCTGCCCCACAGGACTGGACTCCCGGGTGGAGACCCAGCCAAGACAGGCCCATCTGAGCCGTCTGAAACTGACAGAGGCTCAGCTGGTCCACCCTCTTGGATTTTCCCCCCTATGCACAGTGTTGTTAACAATGGGCAAGAGGAAAACTGCAGCAACATCAACAGGTAAGGAAAACCCTTTGGCTACTAGTGCTTTGACTTATCTCACTAATGCAATGAGGGCAATAAATAAAGAGATAAGTAATGTGGAAGAAATGTTGGTGACTAGACAGCGTGCAGTGTCAGATATGGTTACCCACCACAGCCCAGTGGTAGCTTCTAATGGCAGTGGTGGTCATGCCCCAGAGTCTGAAACTTTCTCCACTGCAACAAGAGGTTTATTTAACTCCTACATTCTGAATGATTCATTGACGATTAAATTGTCCTCACCGACTGACCACATTGGGTTGCCCCCTGCCAAGAAAATCAAATCAACATCTCACCCCATGCGACAAAGAAGTGCAATGCAATCAGGCGTACAGTTGTACAGCTTCTGTGAAACTGACTCAGCCAGTTCAGGATAACCCTAGCACCAAAATTACGTATTGAAGGGCAATTACAGGAGATACACTCAAAGGACAAGGGCCGACAACCAGGTGACCCATCTCTCCCCTTGACACCGAGATGCGAACAACAAAGGGACTCTGTTTATTTATGACAAAAAACATAATAATCACTCACTTCTCCCATGGCTTCCACAAGAAAGGGGCCAACATGAGAGAGCCATGCAAACTAATTATCTCCAATTACTGTCCACAGAGACACCTTATGTCCTAATTTTAAAGGATGTTCCTCCTTTACGCAGTGACAGTACAGAATAAGGTCTGGAATAAGGTCAGACATTGGTTGGTGTAGTGTTGTGTGAGTTAGCAATGACGGAACCCTTTTGACTCCTGATGGACTCTGTAGAACTGTGATGTAAGTGTTAGAGCATAGTGAAATGAATGCAGGTGTAGAATGCTGAGTTCGCGATTAAATGCTGATGAATAAAGACATTTAATACTAATCTCCATGTGTTGGGCAGTCATTGGCAGGTGCCCAGGCTAGGGAGGAAGCCACAACTGGTGACTAGAATGGGGATAAGTAACTTGAAGAATGAGAGTGCTCTCCCAGAGAGTTTTCCGTGGTCCAGCAAACTGATCGTGTGTGCCACATGTGTCTCAGTTGAAGAGCAGAATCGACGCGGCGTATGTGGTGTGGAGTCAAAGCACAACTTCAGCTAGTGTAAAGCATGTGACGATAATGGAACCTTCACTGAGAAGTGTACACATCGTTGGCTAAGAACTACATGAGAAGGCCGTAAATAGAGGCACTGCGCCACTAAGCACCCTAACGCTATACATCATACAGAGCGATAACGCTAAAGGCAGATGCAACCAGGTTTTGCAAGACCAGCATATAGGGGCAGCAAATTGCAAGTTAAAGCTGCGATCAGAAGTGCTGTGACACAGAGATCAACCAGGTGTCAAATAGTATAAAGAGACACCTAACAGCAAAGCCATTCATATGCAGAAATGGCCATCTACTTTCCAGAACTGAGTAAAGAGAGTCATGATACTGCTGCACTGGGTGGACCGGTCCCAGAAGAAATACCTGGGGTTGTGCTTATGGAGCTTTCCATATACAAAGCGGCACACCACCAAAGCTGCCGGGTGGTGGCTCAGAACAACTCCATAGGTCTCTATAAAAGTGAAAGCCTCCAATGGAGACCAAGAGGGAGGTCCAAGTTCCACAGAATTTTCAAAATGAACCCAAGGCCAGCGCAGCACAGGGCCTCAGAGATGGCATGGAGGTAACAGGTCCTAGTGGACAGCAGACATTGTCCACGAAAACTCCACCCTCAGTGTCAGCCAATCTCATAAATGGTTACAATGCAGCTGCCTTCCTGAAACCACCACCGTCATTCAATACCACCAAAAAGCAAATCATTAGCGACAGATGGACTGCTTGGTTAGAGACATTTGATGATTTCATTGACACAATAGTAAAAGCAGATTAAAAAATGGTTATCAAATACCTTAAGAATCTTGCTGGTGAAGGTCTAAAGGAAGTCATAAGGCAAATGCCGCAAACTCATGAATCTATATACAGTCAAATCAAAGCAGCCTTGAATCTCAAGTTCAACCCAATACCCAATGTAGATTACAAGAGATATATTTTCAGTCAAAAACGACAGAACGTTGGTGGAACCATCGATTAATTTGTTCAGAGACTGGATACGCTAATCAAACACTGTAAGTTCAATTAATTCAATACTGAGGAAGCTATACGCCTCAGAGTTATTGAAGGATGTCTGTCAGATTTATTCAGATGACTAATGCTGAGAAAAACTCTTAGCCTGGAGTGAGTTCTCAAGACTGCCAGAGCTGATCGAAAAGCTGCTGACATGGAGGCCGGAGGTGCCCAGAGTGAGTCAGTCATAAGCATGAAAAGTAAGCCAAAACATAAGACAGAGGGACACAAAGTGATGTCTTCACGGAAAAAGAAGATAGAGTTCAGGTGTGCATTGTTGTTTCAACGTGAGGGTAAATGTCCCGCCATTTGACAGACTTACAACGGCTGTGGGAAGGAGAACCATTGTGTGCCAATTTGCAAGGCAAAGGAAAAAGTAAGTGCGTCATGGCACAAGGACAAAATGGCCGCCGCCCAAACATTCCAAAAAAGACATTTGCTGCACACCCACTAGGCCAAGCGATAACACCAGCTAAACAGCAGGAGGTTGGTTAAACCATCAATAAATGTGTTCAGAGACTGGATTCGCTTAACAAACACTGTAAGTTCAATGAATTTAATGATGTGGAAGCTATACATCTCAAAGTTATTGATGGATGCCTGCCAGACTCATTCAGATGACGAATGCTGAGAGAAACTCTTAGCCTGGAGTGAGTTCTCATTGCTGCCAGGGCTGAAGAGCGTGCTAATCGACAAGCTGCTGACATGGAGGTGCCCAGAGTGAGTCAGTCATGAACATGAAACGTAAGCCAAAGCACAAGGCAGAGGGACACAAAGTGATGTCTCTACAGCAAAAGAAGTTATGGTTCAGGTGTGGATTGTTGTTTCCACACGAGGGAAAATGTCCTACCATTGGATAGACTTGCAATGGCTGTGGGAAGGTGAACCATTTTATGACAAATCGCAAGGCAAAGGAAAAAGTAAGTGCGTCATGGCGCGAAGACAAAATGGCTTCCTGAAGGTTTAAAAAAAGACGTTCGATGCACGCCCACAATGCCAAGCGACAAATCCAGCTGAAGCAAATAGACACCAAACGAAGTTGATCATCATCTAAATCGTCGTTGAAACGTTTTTCAGTATCAATATCAAGTGAAAGTGAAGATGATGGCTGTGCAATGTTGATATTTACCTCAGAGAAACGTGCACATGCTTGACTGGTTGCATGTGAAGAAAAGTACAAGTCAAAGACAAATCGACCTGAAAGGCACCAAAGTCATTCAAACATTGTCCGAAGATTACCCTAAAAGTTTATCATCGACAGTGGTGCATCAATAAATATTATGCCTGAGGAGAAAAACAATGAACAATTGCCATTGCCCTGACTTACGCCCTCAAAAACTAAAGTGTATACATGGGCTGCATCGATGCCGTTAAAAAGTCAAGGTTCGTTTATTGCCACAATGAAACACAAGAAAACAAAAGTACAAGCACCCATTCATGTACTTCAAGGTACGGTGTCCAGCATCTGTTTACACAGCTTCAGCACAGCTGCTGATATGGGACTGATATCAGTGAACTACAACATGAATGCTCATCACAAAATCGTAAGTCAGTTTTCTTCTTTGTTTCATGGGTCAGGAAAATTCAAGACTATGAAAGTACAGTTACAAATGAAGACGTCCATCCTATTGCTCAAAGACACTGGTGGATTGCATTTCATTTACAGGAAGCAGTTGAAAAAGAACTTGAATCATTACTCAAACATGATATCATTGAGCGTTCTACTAGTCCGACACCATGGGTTTCTCCCATAGTGATAGTACCCATAAAAGTATCTGTGTTGATATGCATCAAGCAAACAAGGCAATTGAAAGAGAATGATGTCCAGGTCCACACATTGCTGATATGATAATACAATTAAATGGTGCAAAGGTCTTCTCTCACCTTGATTTAAACAAAGGATATCATCAGTTTGAACTCGAGGAGAATTGCAGGTACATTACAACCTCTTCTACACTTATTGGTCTGTTCCGATAAAAAAGAGTAGGTTTTGGTGCGTCATCCGCTGCAGAGCTTTTCTAAGACATCATTTGATGTATAATACAGCCTGTCATGAATGCTTTCAATTATAGTGATGACTTATTGATTTTCGGAGCTACCCAGAAGGAGCATGACAAAGCTCTCATGCAAGTGTGTCATTTGTTTGCTGATGCAGGTTTAACTTTGAATGCTGATAAAGGTGAACTCCACAAGACAAAGTTAAAATTCTTTGGCCATATATTTTCGAATAGGGGTATGACACCTGATCCAGCCAAAGTGCAAGCGTTGTTAATTGCCAATCCTCCACAAGGTATTTCCATGTTACGTTCATTCCTTGGCATGGGCAGGTACTTTTCTAGATAAATACAAGACTTTGCCACTATCAGTGCTGCGCTAAGAGACTTGACGAAAAAGAATGTTTCATTTCATTGGTCACATGAATGCGAGCACAGCTTCAAGGAAATCAAACAAGCTATCTAGAACGCTATTGAAATGGCAAACTTTGATCCAAAGCTTCATACAGAGGTTGTTGTTGATGCTTGCCCCGTCGGGTTAGGTGCAATCCTTCTACAGCACAGCGGATACACAAATGCTCGAAGGTGTATTGTGGCATATGCAAGCAAAAACGTGTACCAAACTGAACATGCTTATTCCCAACCGAGAAAGAAAGGTTAGCAGTGATGTGGGTTTGTGAACATTTTCACTTATTCTTATATTCTTATATGGAAAGCCTTTCATGCTTGTGACCGATCATCAAGCATTGGTGACCATCTTTGGCACTTTAAAGTTCGCATTGAACATTGAGGTCTAAGGTTACAAGAGTACAACTAGGCAATCGTGTACCAGCCAGGGAAAGATCAAAACCCTGCTCACTACTTTTCAAGAGTGCCTTTGCAGTGCCCTGGTGCCCCTTCCAAGACAGCTGAAGATTACATAAATGTAATTGAGAAATCAAACACACCAGCTGCCATTTTCTTGGAAATAATTGTCACTATCACATGTCAAGATAGTGACATGTTAAAACTAAAATACATTCACACCCATCAGTCTTGGAACCAGCACCCTTGACTGCTTTCCAGTGACAGCGGATACCTGAAGTTGAAAAATATCAAAGATAAATTGTCCATTACTCAAGAAGGCATTATCCTGAGAGGTTCGGGAATTGTTATTCCAGAGAGTCTGTGACAGCAGAAAGTCGGTGTTGCCCATGAAGGACATCCTGGAATCATTGCCACAAAACAAGCTCTCTGAGACCGAGTCCAATTTCTTCATCTCAATGAGAGTGTTGAAAGAGAATTGAAGGACTGTCATCTATGCAACTGCCTTTCGTTGAAAACCAATCAAACACCTTAAACATGTAAGAGCTGCCAGAGCATGTATGGGAAAGAATTGCTGTTGAATTTTTAGGTCCTCTTGACAATGGACATCACCTGATGGTAATTGTTAATGAATACTCCCGTTTTCCATTGATTGAAGATCTTTCATATATCACTCAAGAAAGAGTACATGAAAGATTAGATGACATCTTCATGATACGGGGTGTCCCTGCGACTTTAAAGTCTGACACTAGCCCACATTTCAACAGTCGACAATTCAGAGACTTTCTCAGGCTTCTTAAATGTGAAGCATCAGAAGAGCACACCTCTTTGGCCCCAGGCCAATGGCCTTGTCGAACACTTCATGAGTACTTTGAAGAAAGCTGTTCAACGTGTTGCATTGGAGAAGCTCTATCTTAAAACTGTCTTGAATTTAACTCTTTGAGCTTACCATTCAACCCCTCACTCGACCACAGGTGAAAGCTCTGCAACCTTGATGTTCGTGAGAGCCATGACCAGGGCCGGCTTTAGGGGAGAGCGACTGGTGCGGCCACACTGGGCGCTGACCTGTAGAGGGGGGCGTCGACCTCAAGAAAAGCAATGTATATAGCAATAACTTATGATTGGAGAGATGAGGGGCACTTTTGCCTGTGGGAGTGAGACAATCCAAGGAGGCAGTCATGGGGTTTGGGGGCGCCAAGAATTATTGTCGCACTGGGCGCCACCAGCGCTAATGCCGGCCCTGGCCATGACTACCAAGTAACGTCAATGGACCAACATTAGATCACGTACTGAGGAAGACACCCGTACAAAAGACTTATATCGTAAAAGGAAAATGAAAGCCTATGCCTTCAAGACAAGTGCTGACATGCCAAAAACATTACCTCACTAGAGGAGATTGAGAACTTGTTCTTCAGTCTAGAAAGCAAAAGTCTGATGCTCCCTTCGATGCTGACCCCTTTCATGTTGTGTCCAGCAAAGAACACATAGTGACTGCCCAATGACAAGTAGAAATGAATGGGTGGTTTTACAGTACCTGCATAAAAGTACATCGCACACTTAAAAAGACTTTAAACACTACACCCAGGAATCTCAAATTAGTAAAAACATACTGGCTTATTTTTAACAAAAATGCTGTTTTCAAATGGAGTTAAGTGATTAAACATGATGCTTGGAAGGCACTACTATGTCACGTGGCTAGGTTAGGCCTGGAAAGAAACAATGCCATTTTACATGTACATGTTTTCTTAAGCTCCCTTCTTTTCCACACAATGAATTCTGACACACATTTGCTTGTGTGACAGTGCCGGATTAGCTTCTCTGAAACCACATTGCTTAAAAATCCACTTTGTAAGTATACTATCACAACACCTTGAACATATAGTACAAGGCCTAGACACAAATTGTGCCAATGTTGTTGTTTGTTATTCGTCCATGAGGCAAGATGGCTATCACAAGACACATTTCCAATGTCAGCCCAGCTGAAGCCCCGACACGGAAGAATGGCATCTATTATTATAAACACACACGTATTTCCGTGCTCAAATTAGAGGAGCACTCTACTGTCATTGGGATGTCACTGTGCCAGAGTCTCAGCCCAACTGATTTCTGTTTACCCTCTGTGAGGAGGGATGACCAACTTGTGACCAAGACGGAGACCTGCATACACTTACCTTTAGGTAATGGGGAGTTAGTTCATCCAGGACGGGATTCTTGGCAAAACACCCACCCTATGCAACTAGGTTAGGGAGCGCATAGCAGGAGTACACTTTACACAGTACTTCTATGCCAGCATATATACACTGTTTTAGCACAATGGTGGAATTGTTCATCCTTTTCACTGTTCTTATGTTGCTAATCACTTTTATCTGCTTCTGTGTATTAATCATTGCAGTCTCAAGCACATAAGGGGGGGGCAGGGAGCTATTAAAAGGTCCATAGCCCTTGCTCCCAAGAAGAAGTAGAAAAACACTAGGAGGGTAACTGTTCCTAAAAAATATGTGGTTGGTTGGCTAATGCTGGGTGGGAGGGAGGGAGTCTTCTTTATTGGAAGGTAGTGCCCTCACACACCTGTTTGGGTGTCATGCTTCATCATCGGGCTTAGCTCCTCGTGGGGCTGGTGCTGCAATGCCCCATGGGCCCTGGGGCTCTGGGTGGAGATCTTTTGTATATAGCTGTGATGATGACCCGGCTATATCATCATCATAAATAACTTTATTTCGGCATAGCCATAAAAATAGACAATAAATAAAACAGACTACATACACACAATACCACAATATTAACAAGTAGTCAAATTAAACAGCTCATTTGAGTCCATTTCATGGAACAATCAGAATTCACTTAAAGCAAAACCCATTACAAATTATGTTACCTATAAAATGTAGTTCAAATTCATGATACAAGTCTACACAATCAGTTTAAACCTTTTAAGAAACTATAGGATTATTTGCAGCAATAGTAGCCCTCCTTTTATCCACATCAAGCCCAAAAATTTGGCAGTGGCACAGACGTACAGCGACAAAGTGTCCGTACGTAAAATTCTTAGAGCTACGAGGTAGCTAGCAGTGCCTAACTGCCTACAAACTGGTGCAATCCAAGCAGAATGGAACCTAACATACATAGGACAAACAAATAACACATGCGGAATGGTCTCTTTTAGTCCTTCACAGAATGGACAGTCCACCCTGTCACCACCCTTCCATTTCACAGTGAACGCATTTACAAAAAGTGTGCCCACTCTAAACTGATGATAGAACTTTCTGTCAAGCGGACAGTTATCAAATCCCAATACTTCTCATAGCTGTGGGCAAACTTAAAGTTTAAAAATTCACTGGTAAGTGAGGCATTCCTAGCTCTCTCCTCTTCTTTCCGCAGGACATAGGCCCAATAATATTTTTTCATTACCAATTTGGTGGGATTTTATCAATCTCCGGGTGCAGGCTAAGCTCACCAAGGCGGATCACCTTCAATAACTGCTTTACAGAGATCAGCCAGGGTACTTCGTTTGATTTGATTTGTCCAATCTAATCAGTTCAGTCAGTGCCGCTGCATAGTGTGCTTGCTCTGGGGTTACCCAAACCCTACGCCAATATAATAGAGGATGCAGCTGAGCCTTCAAGGTTACCTTTTTAGTGCCCAAATCCATAAGTAAGGGCAGCAGCGGGGTACTCACTTGGAGTGCAGCCAGCTCTCAAGCAAAGTTAAACTCAGATTTTGCCAACCCCATTGTGTCACCACACCCCCACAACTCAGCCTCATACAGTGAAGCCCCAAAAGCCTTAGCGTCGTAGATTTTCAGGGCAGGGGCACTGGGCCTAGTGTAACTAGCATGTAGTTCTTTTAAAATAACTCCCGCTCTTTGTGTTTTAGCGTAGCAGCATCAATCTGTTGACCCCAGGATACGTTAGACGTAAGTTTAATCCCTAGGTATGAAAAAGAGTCGACCTGTTCCACTGCCTAGGGATAGCTTTCCTTTACATTTTTTACAATGACTAAAGGTCATAAATTTAATCTTGTCAACATTAATCTGGAAGCCTTCCTTGCTGAGGGGCTGCAGAGACAACTCTAGACGCTGATGCACAGGACGAGGCTGGAAAGATTGGTCGGAGACCCGGCGATGTCGAGACGCTGGGTGAGAACAGGCGGGAACTCGAATAGTTAAGGAATTCCGGCTGACGAGCCAGTGACAAAGGAGCCGAGGGCCACATAAGCAGTAAGCAGTAAAGCAGACTGGAGGCTGGGAAAGCCTGGTAAGGTAGTGGCCGTGATGAGAACATAGCGGCACCAGCGGAGGACTACACGCCCGGCACATAAAAGTTGAAGTGGCCAAAGTGAGGGCCTCGATTCAAGGATAGAGGTATTCCGTGTTCCGGGAGGCTACAAATGAGAAGAAGTGCGTGGACGCCCATAAGTAAGCCGATTAAGAGAAGGAAGTGATCCCTTTGTTTCAGATTGGCGGGCTCCTGATACACAGGAGTGACTAAGAGGCCCGTAAGGAACAGACCCCGAATTTGGTGGTTGCAGCACATGGTGTTCACTTGTGGGTCCTACTGCTGACTGCCCGCCTTGGGAGTATAGCTGCAGAGGGATAATTGGAACCTCCTTGAGGACACACAGGAGGGTCACCTGAATGGGTGACACGGATACACCGCGGCAGCATGGTGAAAGACAGGGGGCCTGAGCACAAACCCAAAAATACTGAATTACATACAGCCCCTCCCCAAAGGCCCAGATACCCGACAGGAGGACATTGCGGGCTGTGGGGAAGACACGTTGAAAGAAACAGGGGAGACTCCTTCATTAGCAGATGTGATGCAGGTGATCCAGTCTACTTGAGACGATATGGTGCATAGAATTGATGCAGTGGCCATTGATGTTACTCTGCTGCGATGAGACTTGCTCAAGGTGTCTGAAAGGGTGACCACCACAGAGCATAATGTGGACACATTGCAGTCAGAGGTAAGCTCCCTTAGAGACACTGTGATTGAACTCCAAAGGCGGGTGTTCAAACTCGATGATCGAGCGGAGGACTCCAAAGAAAGGTCCAGAAGGAGTAACCTGCGATTTGTGGGTTTCCCTGAAAGGGCAGAGGGACACTCTGCGGAATTATTCCTGGAGGACTGGATTGTTAAGGTCCTGGCCCCAAAGAGACTTTCCAAGTTTTTTAATGTTGAAAGAGCACATAGGGCGCTGGCTCCTACGCCTCGACCTGTTGCACCGCCGAGAGCCATTATTGCCCATTTTTTTAACTACCGGGACAGGGATGCGATCCTGCAGGCCACCCGCGCTAAGGGACCAATACAATATGAGGGTCACACCTTATCAATTTACCCTGATTACACACAACGGGTCCAGGACCAGAGGGAAACGTGCTTGTAGTTAAACATTGTCTGCGGGAACTGACCATGAAATACAGTTCTGTTTCCAGCGAAGTTGCGAGTTGAGACCGATGGACGAACCCTGTTTTTTTCTCTGCAGCGGAGGCAAGTGATTGGCTGGACTCTAATGGGGAGCCGGGGGCCTGTTTGGTACCATCGACAGGGTCATACAGATCGTCCACGGTGGGTGGACAGGCCCGGGATCGGAGGAAACAACTACAGAAGAAGCCTCGCGTAGGCGACGGAAGTCCAGGTGGATCAGGGTCTGCCCTGATGGAACACTACAGGCCACAGAGACAGTGCTGGACTTAGAGGAGGAGACCCAGGAACTCGTCATAGACCCTAGCATGCTGGAGGACACAGCTGCTTGACCGCAGTGATGCAGACTTCTACGAGGGCGGTACAGATAAGTGAGCTGGGGTTCTGACTCCTGATGGGGGGAGGGACGATAAGTTTTGTAAGAGGAAGATACAGGAACTAGATTTGTAGACGAGATATATATTTTTTTGTTTAAAACATGAGAAGAGCTGCTATCGACGGGGGGCTTCCCCATTAGAGGTTGAAGTCTGAGAGGGGAGCTAGAGGTTTAGACCTATCACCCTACCGGTTACCTAGCCACTGGCGCAGCACCACTAGGGGTCTATTCAACCACACACCCAAGAATGGCAAAGAAGATGCATATATATTCAGAACAATGGTGATGTGGATTTTTGTTATATCCTGTTATTGGAAAGGGTAGAGATAGGGCTGCATGTGAAAGCCTTTGTTCTTTTCTGAAAGGGGGGACTGGGACTCACATGACTACCGAAGGGGTGGGGGGTTGTTGGGTTCACAGATGCTGTTTGCATTCTGAAAGAGTTGGGAGTGTTAATGTTTCTGTGTCTGGTTCTCCTCATTGTGAGGCAACAGAGGACTGAGTGGGCATAGGGGAAGCAAAACAGGGAGGATGTATGTGGGGAAGAATGGTGGGGATTGTATGAAACATGGCTGCACACATGAGGAAGCTCATCACTTGGAATGTTCGGGGTATGGCAGCGTTTGAGAAAAGAAGGAGGGTATTCGCTTACATAAAACGATATTGGGTGGCGATAGAATGTCTAGAGGAGACGCATATTTGGGGGCAACTCTGTTGCTTGTATCCGACGGAGATGGAGGGGGCAGCTATACGCCACTTCTTATTTGGGGTTTGCATGGGGACACTTATTTGGGTGGCACCTGGAGTTCCCTTTCAACTCCTACATCATGTGACAGACCCCAAAGGGTGATACGTGATTTTGCACTGTAAGTTGGAGGGGAGGGAAATATGTCTTATTAACATATATGCCCCTCATATGGACTGTCCTGGCTTCTTTCCCTCTGTCATTGCAGAGGCGGCCCCTTACTTGGGGAGGCGATAGTCCTAATAGGAAACTTTAACTGTTTTCTTGATGGGACAATGGACCCTGAACCTCCTCGAGCGAATATTAAGACATTGTGCAGGGCAAGCAACTCCGAGATGAGTGGAGGGCCCGCAATCCTACAAAACGAGTATTCTCCTGCCATACCCCTGCGACTAACAGCTTTAGTCGACTGGACTACTGTTGTCTTTCACCCGAGCTGTCTCCAGATGTAAGAGGGATAACTTACTTGCCCCGCTACTTGTCTGACCACCCACCGGCCTTGCTCAGTTTAGGGGGTGGTGGGGAAAGGCCGGCGATACTGATGTGGTGGCTTAGAGCAGAGGCATTGTCAGACCCACTGTACGCAGCTACAGTTTCATAAACTCTGTCGCACTACTTCGAAGACAACTGGGGGACTGCGTCCAGCAGGGCAATGGAATGGGAGGCAATGAAGGTAGTTTTCTGGGGGGTTTGCATAAAAACGGCACATGGGGTATGATGCAAGTTGGAGCAAGATATCCAAATGCATGAATGGCAGCTAGGTAACCTAGAGGTGGCCCTGCCTACACTCCCTAAGTAAAGGGGGAATGATGTGCTGCCAGAGAAGCTCTGCTTTAATCTTGGTGCAGATTGGAAAAATGTATGTACACGACGTATCAGCAGCGTTTACACATGGAAGGGGACAAAACAGGAGCTCTCCTGGCGAGACTTGTCAAAAAAGAGTCCTCTCCAACACCTGTACTCACAAGATAGTAATGGAGAATTAGTATGCACCCAATGAGCGATCATTGGAACTTTAGCTAACCATTTAGCTACCGTCTATCAGAATAAGCTCGCCCCACCCAAGAGGTAATACAAGATTTTTTAGCTACGATAGCTCTGCCGAGGTTGGACCAGGATGCGGCAGCTGGGCTGGGTGCCCCCAATTACTAAAGGTTAACTAGTAGCAACCATCAGACATCTTAAGCCGGCCAAAAGTCCTGGGAGGGATGGACTACCATCTGAGTTTTGCCAACGGTTCGCTCCGTTCGCAGTGGATCGCCTCTTGGAAGTGTACAACCAAGCATTGAAGAGGCAGTCCTTGCCCGCCTCCATGCAAGAGGCAGTAGTGACCATGATATTAAAACCCGATAAGGATCCCCTGTTGCCTAGCTCATAAAGACTGATCTCACTCCTAAACTTAGATGTTAAGCTCCTAAACAGGATATTGGCGGCCCGGATACTACAGCATATGCCCCAACTGATACACCCAGACCAGGCTGGGTTCATACCACGGCGCAACACTATACATAATCTGCGGCACCTGGAACATGTTTGGCATGCTCCATGTCTTATGACTGAGGATTATGCGCTGGCAATGCAGAGTGGTGTAAAGGAGTGTGGCGTAGGGTGGAGTGGGGTAGAGTGCCATAAAGTGGCATTGTGCAGAGTAGACTGGCGCTAGTGGCTCACAGTAGAGTGGTGCAGAGTGGCATATAATAGGCACAGAGTGGAGTGATGCAGAGCAGAGTGCTGTAGAGTGGCATAGAGTAAAGTGCCCTTTAGTGGTATTGTGTGAAGTACAGTGGCGTACAGTGGAATGGTGTACAGTGCAGTGGAGTAGAGTGGAATGGAGGGGAGTGGTGTAGAGTAGAGTAGAGTACAATAGAGTGGTGTACAGTGGCATAGAGTAGAGTGGCGTGCAGTGGAGTGGCATAGAGTGGAGGGCGTAGAGTAGAGGATCATAGAGTAGAATGGTGTAGAGTAGTACAGTTATGGGTGTAAGTAACTAAAGCACTATTAGAGAAGGCAGATAGGGTAAAAGCAATATAAACATTAAGCTGTATGCCTGTATTAAAAGTTGGAAAGCACATTGGATGTCCAGGAATAATTCTTAAATGCTTATCCAATAAAACAAAATTGTGTGTTGCAAAAAGATGAGGAAAAACAAAGACGAGGAGGAACACATGTACTCAGTATATGCTCCAGGGAGGAGCTAACACAAGAAGGAAAAGAAGCATATGGGAGCTAAGCAATCGAAAGATTTCAAATAAGAGTTACACCAAATAACTAATGCTATGCTGTGGGCAGGTTTTAAGCCCACTGGTTTGTAAAACATATGTCTTGCAGCACAGCACATGTGCTGTGTGGTTGAGGCCCAAACATGTGATGGAGCAGGGTTTGCGTCATGTAAACCTGCTCGGATCAAAGCCCTAAGATAACCTTTATTAATTGCGCATTTTGTACTAATACGCATAAATTCACACAAACACGGGGAAATGCTTTGCGCACGCGTGCATTGTAATTAAGATTAATGCATGAAATGCTTAGGCCGCATATCGCTTTTTGCATATTAAAACCGACAAAGTGGAATAATGCTATTGCAAATAATAATGCTTTGCACGTTAATGCTCATATAAATTAACATGGGGTTAGCGCAATGGTGGGAGGGAAACAGTGTAATTTTCATTTTCGTGTTATTAATATTCTTTATATTTCTCTTTCATCATAGTTTAAACATGGGCCTATGGTGAGCAGTTAGTTGGGAGTTTAAAGTTGACATAAGGCCGAAGAAAGGCAGCGAAAATGTAATCTGTATGTGAACTTTGGTGGGTGTCAGCGGCAGATGAAGGAAACCTTGAAGAGTGAAAGAAAGACGTGCATATTGAGGACGTCGAGATGCCTGGGAAAGCTCAAGCTGATGAACATTTTATGTCTAGCTGATACATTGTTCGAAATAAAGTTGCTAACACAGGGACAAGCCATTCATCACAGAATGTGACGTGATGGGGGATAGAGAATCGATTCATAAGCAGTGAAGTAAATCGTGAGAATGAGTTAAGAACAAAGAAAACATGTAAAGCCAAATAAAGTAATAGAGGTGTGGTGTAACACCCCACAAATTGACCAATGAAAAGTTGAGATTTTCCCGAATGTTGCAGATTAGTGGGATGGTCAGGTTGAGTTAGGGTATAATTGGGATGCTCTTAGGGGGTGTGGTTAAGGCAGCTTTCGTAGGTTCAGAGAGGCAGAGGGTGATCGTCGCTGTCCGTCGGTTAGAGGCCTACCTGTTTCCTGAACTTATCCTATCCCGGTTTCCTTTATCGGGTTTCCTTTTCACTATCCTCGTGGCCAGGGGGTGGTGGTTTTCCTGATCTTTAATCGATTGGTATGTATCAATAGGGAAATTTGCAATGTCTGCAAATGTTTTCCTTTCATGACTCTTATGTCTCTTCATCTATCCACTCCATAATATTCACTGTGATTCAGATGTTTGTGATCTTGTCTGCATATTTTATGATATTTCTCCTATAACGTGTATTTTCTCTCCCTGTAACTTTGTACCTGAGATTTTCTTATGAATTATTGAAGATAAACAAATTAACGTTATTTTGAGTCTGTGATTATTTCCTCATGACAATTGTTAAGATTTTGTTTAATTACTCATGTCAATAATTTACACTACTCAATCAATATGATTCATCGCCCAAGAGGAAAGTGGTTGACGATATAGGGTAAAGGGCTAAAATAGAGAAGAAACGATTAGATAATCTGTTTTTCCCTTTAGATGAGTAAAGACAAAATCAGCGACACACAAAACCGCATCTTCAGCGCCATTCTCGTAGAGTCTGTTAAATGGTGAGAATTTGTGTATTGTATGTTTGGGGCCCGTTGTCTGCTGTGTCATTCAGAGACCCCCGGTTTGGCGCTGGATCAGTTTTAGGTAGCAGTATGATGGTTTATTATTTATTAGTTTATTATTGATTAGTTTATTATTGATTAGTTAATTATTGATTAGTTAATTATTGATTAGTTGATTTGATTATATGTGTTCTAACCCGAAAAGTTAATGTCGTGTTTTTATGTCATCTTGAATATACCGGCGAGAAGGTTGCCCGGGGTAAAGTCATAGCCTGAAGTAGGCTGGGAATTAGTGTGGATAGACGTATCCCACTACGGAAGTACTTTGTCTGTAAGTCATAACACTGAACAGTGAAAGGCTGTAGGTGTTGCACTCGGGAAACTCGTATGAGAGTAGATTTGGAGTGCTATAGCGAAGGGTCCACCTGTGAAACTTTGGCCTTATCCCCAGAGAAGTACCAAGACTCCTTTTCATACCAAAAAGTCCTCTTGAGAAACTTTGGCCTTATCCCTGGAGAAGTAACAGGTCCTCCCGGAGCTTGATTAAAGGGTGAGATAGCGTTGGGTCGTTATTCTTGCTCGTAGAGAAAATTCTTTTTGGAAAAGTGAAAACTATCTCTTTATTTAGAAAACAGACAAAGTAGCATTGTTTTTATGTCGTTATTAACAAGGTTTCTTTGAGATAAAAGCTTAAGAAATTTTTGCCGAGTCATTTTGTAAAGGGAGGGTCAGTAGAAGGAGTAATACTGACGTCAGAAAACGCCGCGCTGGCATTGGTCAGGCAGCGGGAGCTTCTAGAGCTGTGATTGGATGAGCTGTTGTAAGCTGCATCGCTATTGGTTGAGACATTGCTGACGTAGCAGTGTTCTAATTGGTTGGTTGGTGTGAGTCGCGCTGGTATTGGAGGACAGTTGCCTAATACAGACTACAAAAGTACGAAGGGTTTGTCGACATTTTTGAGTCACATTCTGAAGGGACAGTTGAGAAAAAATTAAGTTTATTAATAAAATCTGGAATTTCTTTAAAAAGGACAGACCGATAGTGACAAGGGAGGGAATTCTTATTCCACCTCCAGGAACACCCGCATCCTATAAGATGTTAGAATGTGGATATCATACGTGCACTTGGTTGGAGAATTGGGTGAAGTATACTGAGAGCGATGGTGTTCTGGCTTTTCCGGAACATGGAACGTTTAATGTGAGAGTTTTACAAAATTTAAGAGATCGGATGAATGTGTTGGAGAATAGACCTAGACCGACTCAGTATGAGGCACTTGAGGAATGGGAATATGAGGCTTTTGAGTGAGAGAAATACAGGGGTGGAAGAAAGTGCAGAAATATCATGACCAGATATCCCATTGAGAGTAGGCAAGAGAGAGTGAAAAGATGGAGAAGAGCTGTAGTAACGGAAGGACTGTATCCTGTCCTGGTCAATGATGAGTCAATAGGAGGCAAAAGTAAGGAGAAAAAGAATAATGTTGAAATGCAAGGAGGGAGTTGTAACATGAATGATTCAGATGACGAGTTATTGGAGGATATTATAACAAAAAGACCTCCACCATATCAGGAAAGTCCAAGAGGAGTAATTCCAAATGCCCCGATAATGGGATCTCCACTGATTCCGCAAGTCCCCCAAATTCCAGTGATTACAAGAGTAGTACCGGATAGAGAGACAGAGTTACAAAACCGAGCAAGAGAAGAATTAATTCAGAAAGTTAAACAGTTAAATCTGAATGCAGAAGCATTACCCGTAACAATAGGTCCTATAGTTCCGTTGTATGGGAATAAACAGAGTATATCAGGAGTACATGCTTTGACAGTTCCGACAAGTAGTATGAGGAGTGAGACAATGACTATACCTAGTCCAGTTGAACGAATGGAAGAAAATGTTACCTTAATGGATCTTCCCGTAGGAGAAGTAGTACATGAAACTCCAAGAAGAAATGTTCAAATAGATCCTAGGAGGATAGCACAGAGTGGTGATTCCGCATCTGAGAGTTCAGTAGGTCCCACACCAGAAGAGCTGAATGAGTGGATAAAGGGAATGGGAAAACGAAAACCCCTACCACAAAGTATAGATCTGTGTAGATTGAAGGTGAATTTGGAAGAAATGATAATTGGTACGATCAGTCCAGATAGATTAAGTATATATAGGGATGAGGAATTATTGTTTTTGTGTAAGAATATTACCTGGAAAGCAAGGAATTTGCATGAGAAGATAGCAGAAGCTGCTGTTGATTACGGAATAGATATTGAGAGATCGAAGGTATTGCAGAAAACATACAGGATGGATTTCACTGACAGGGACTTGGAAAGCTTCAATGTGTCTGGTAAAAGGTTACAGATAAAGGAATTGATGCTGATTCTGAGGAAGTGGGGAGATGTTGATCGTTGGAAGGGTAGATGGTCAAAAAGAAAAAATGAATTAAACCCTGCAGAAGGTACTTCGATGTATCCATTAAAAACAAATGGACAGGTTGAAATGGTGTGTCCAATGAGGGAAGTTCCAGGTGGTGGATATGTTCATGTTCCCTGTAGTAGACAGGACATTTAGGGGCCGATTCCGATTCGGGCCGGAAATCTCTCTGACCGAGCCAGACCCGGAGAGAATTCCGACCGAATCGGACTCTGGCAGTCCGACCGAACGAGTACGATGCATTCGCATGCTATCGGACTCGATTCGGTCGGACTCCCATTGAAGTCAATGGGAGCCGGTCGTACAACGCGTACGCGGGCTCCCATTGACTCAATGGGTGTGAGGCGTACAAGGGCGCCCCCTACAGCGGGTACGTGGCGAAGCGCATCGTGCCGTACATGCACAGGTAGGGGGGACCCATGGGTCCCCCCTGTGTGCGACTCGCGTGGCTACGCGTACAGGGGGGTCCGACGCGGACCCCCAAAGTCCGGCTCCGACAGCTCTTTCGAGCCGGACGGCGCGAGTCGGTCGGACTGCTCGCGGTGCGCATCGTACTTACCCGGCCGGGGAACGTCTCCATTGCGCGGTGCGAGTTGTGTCAGTGCGAGTCGGTCGGAGCGTGTTGATGCCGCGTACGAGTCGGTCGGCGATTTCGCGGGCGCTTGCATCGTACTCGCTCGGCCGGACCATCGTACGATTTGGTCGGGAAACAGGGCTCCGAATCGGATCCGGTAAAGCCGAATCCGATTCGGAGCACTACCGGCCGAGATCGGAATCGGCCCCTTTGTCTTTTACGGATGATTTCCCCAGATTGAGAGAAAAAAACGTGGAATGGTATAAACAGGTAGAAAGATTTGTGAAAGTTTCAAAGGTATTGCTGAAGGACCTAGATGGTCTACTCGAGATTGTAGTTCCAGCTGATTTGTGGACAGAGTGTAAGCTAACTTTCGATTGGCCTAAAGAAGAATATTCAAGAGACCCTAAAACTGGTGCACCTTCAGATGAGGTGATGAAAAAGTACAATCAGGTGACTACTTACTTGAAAGGAAAGATTTCCCCGAAGGAAACTGATTGGGTAAAAATAGACAGGACAACACAGGAGCCAAAAGAGTCTGTGCATGCATACTACGAGCGATTGTTACAAGTGTTTAAGCAGTATAGCGGATTTGAGAATATAGGTGACAAGGATATGGGACATTTTGTGTATCGTTTTGTGTTTGGACTGAAACCAGAAATTAGTAATATGATTCAACAGCATCTGATTTGCTGACAGAGTAAAACGGTAGATGAAATTCTGAGATATGCAAAGTACTGTAGCGACGACATTGATTCGAGACACAAAAAGCTTAAGGAAAAAATTATGTGGGCGCAAGTTAAGGTAGCAGAGCAACAGGAAGTAAATAGTGTTGAGCAGACGAATAATCAGAATCAAAATGTTCAGGTACCAGGTGTTAGAAAGGGTAAAGGAAAATTTGTTAAAGATGATTTAAAAAGAAAATGTCCTTGTCATGCGTGCGGTAAGCTTGGACATTGGAAGAACGAGTGTAGAAGCACTGTAAAAATTAATGGGACAACCCAAAATTTAAATTCACAGGTGCAGAATGAAGTGATTGTGACCCAACAACAGCAACAGCCGCAGCAGATAGTTACACCACAGATACAGGTGCCCCAAGCTCCTATGCAGAGTAATGTAGGTGCTAAGGTACAGAGGTACAGTGTGAATACTGGATTTACTCCTATGGAACAACATGGTAAGAACCCAAATGTGCAGATGATTCCACAATATTGGTTTCAGTGTAATGGGAGTGATTCAGAGAGTAGCCAATGACGGTGCCTGAGGGGAGAGGAAGAGTGCGTGCTTGGCGCAACTCTGGAGGTAGATCAGTCAGGTCCATTTGTTGATGGGAAGGTAGAAGGTAATAATATTACATTCTTAGTGGACACTGGTGCTACCCGTTCTACTGTGAGAGCAGCAGAAATTCCTAACCTACCCCTCTCGGGAGAAACTATCCAAGTTGTGGGAGTGTCAAATAAGCAGATTAAAACTCCAATTACAGAACCAATTGAGGTTCACATTGGAAGGTTCAAAGACATGCATCGATTTGTGGTATGCGACTCGAGCCCAGTGAATCTATTGGGACGAGATCTACTATGCAAAATGAATTGCACCATCTTTTGTACGCCTGATGGTATTGCATTTCAGACACCTGATGAGGATGTCGAATTTAAGTTGATGCTAGCAAAGCAAGGGACGGAAGTGGATGAACTGTATTCACTTTTAACAGAACAGAATTTTCCTGATGAGCTGAGAGAGACAGTAAGATCAGATGTATGGGATTTTACAGGAAAAGAAATAGGATTAATGAAAAATGTGGATCCTATTCAGGTTGTGGTGAAACCTGGTGCTCATTACCCAAACACTCCCCCATATAAAATGAGTCCTGAGGCAATGGCAGGAGTTGCTCCTGTGATCGATCAAATGATCGAACAAGGCATTCTAAGAGAGATACTGTGCAGTCCTTGTAACTCACCTATTATGGGAATTAAAAAGCCAAGTAGAAAATACAGAATAGTGCAAGATTTGAGAAAAATCAATAAGATAATGATACCTTGCTGTCCAATCGTGCCAAACCCAGCAGTGATCCTTTACCAGATTCCATGTAATGCCAAATGGTACACAGTAATTGATTTGTGTCAAGCATTTTTCTCAATTCCTCTACACCCAGACAGTCAGTTTTTATTTTCATTTCGGTTTGGAGACCATGTCTTGGCATGGTGCCAAGTTCCTCAAGGGTACACAGAAAGCCCCTCGATTTTCAATCAAATTCTGAAAAAATGTTTGGAGACATTGGTAATGCCAGAAGATTCAGTTTTGGTTCAATACATTGATGACCTACTGTTGGCATCAAAAATTCGAAAGGCGTGTGTGACAGATACTATTGCTTTATTGAACCATCTGGCAGAAGGGGGACATAAAGTGTCACCTGGGAAATTGCAGTTCTGTACACAAGGAGTACAATACCTAGGACACAGGATTGAGAAAGGAGTTAGAAAAGTGACAGATGAAACAGATGAAACCTCCAAGAACCCAGAAAGAGGTGCGAATGTTTTTGGGAATGGTTGGTTAATGCAGACAATGGATAAATTGATTTTTAGTGATTGCAAAACCCTTACAGAGGTTGACGCATAAAGATGTGACTGATCCGATTGATTTGGATGATGAGAGTATGGAAGCCTTTGTAAATTTGCGAGACAGTTTGTGCCAAGCACCAACATTGGGAATGCCTGATTATACAAAGGAATTCACATTGTTCTGTTGTGAGCGAGATGGATGTGCGTTAGCAGTGTTAACTCAAAGGCATGGTTTGACTAGTCGTCCAGTGGCATACTTTTCTGCTACATTAGATTCTGTGGCAGCAGCATTACCAGGATGTTTGAAAGCTGTTGCTGCTACATGTGTGAGTTTGGAACAAAGTGAAGCAATTGTGATGGGTTATCCTGTCAAAGTGTATGTTCCACATTCTGTTGAGATTCTTTTAACTAAAACACGAACTCAGCACATGACTCCCAGTCGGCTGACTAGGTATGAGAGAGTGATTTTGGGTGCTGAAAATGTGACTGTTGTGAGGTGTACCACCTTAAATCCAGCAACATTACTACCAAATCCTTATGAGGAGGAGGTAACAGAAGAAGCAGATCATGATTGTTTGGATGTGACAGAATTCTGTACAAAACCTAGGGCTGACATCCAAGATGTGCCTTTGGAAGAATCTGACAATGTTTTGTTTGTTGATGGATCATGTTTGAGGAATAAAAAAGGAGAAGTGAGCGCTGCTTATGAAGTATGCATGGTAACTGGAACTGTGGAAGCATCCTGCCTATTTGGGGTAAAATCAGCACAAATTGCAGAATTATACGCTCTGATTAGAGCATGTAAAGTTTCCCGAAATTTGAGGGTAACCATATTTACGGACAGTCAATATGGTTTCGGGGTGGTGCACGATTTTGGCCAATTATGGATGCAAAGAGGATTCATGACTTCATCAGGTTCCCCTATTAAAAATGGAAAAATTGTGAGAGATTTATTAGATGCCCTGCAATTGCCAAAACAAATTGCAGTGGTAAAATGCTCTGCGCATAAGTCAGGAAATGATTATGCGACCAGTGGCAACAGATACACAGATCAGTTAGTGCGTTTCTGTGCAGAAAATTCAGCTGCACTTAACAGGAGAACAGAAAGAAAAATCATCGATTGCCATTTAATGTTTACATCAATAAATAATTGGGATGAAATTAAGCAGTTACAGGAAGAAGCTAGTGAAAAGGAAAAGGAGCTATGGAGGAAAGCAGGATGTACAAAGACACCAGAAGATGATATTTGGGAATATGTAGATGACAGACAAGTTATGCCCGATTGCATGCTTTCTCATATGGCAAGAATCTATCATGGCATCACTCATGTTGGAAGGGATGCAATGATTAGACTCTTTAAGCAGACCTGGTTTAATCCTAGGTTCAGGTACATTGCAGAGAGTTTGTGCCAAAGGTGCGTTGTTTGCCAGCAGCAGAATCCAGGGAGAAGGACAGTTGTGGGCACAGGAACTATCGGAAGGGCTGCAGGACCATTTACACGTTTGCAACTTGATTTTATTGAGTTGCCTCCATGTAATGGTTTGAAATACGTACTTGTCATTGTGTGTCTCTTTTCTCGTTGGGTAGAGGCTTATCCTACAAGGAGAAATGACAGTCTTACCGTGGCAAAATTGCTTTTGAGAGAATTAATACCAAGGTACGGATTTCCAGTCACTTTAGAATCAGATAGAGGAACACATTTTAATAATGAAATAATTCGAATAATTTGCGCAGCATTGCAAATTGAACAAAAACTGCACTGTGTCTACCGACCAGAGGCTTCTGGAATTGTGGAGCAGATCAATGGCACTATAAAATCTAGATTAGGAAAAGTTTGTGCATCCACAACACTGAAATGGCCTGATACTTTGCCCTTGGCCTTAATGAGTCTCAGAAGCATTCCTGACAGGAGAACTGCATTGAGTCCACATGAGGTTCTCATGGGAAGAGTCATGAGACAAGCAATTGTACCAGCAAACAAACTGATGAGCATTTCTGATGATCTGATTCTTGAATATTGCAAAGGACTGGCTGATATGGTGCGTTCTGTGTCTTATCAGGTTGGAGCAGACGGCAAATGAAATACAGCTGAATCCAGTGCATGATCTGAGTCCAGGAGAGTGGGTTCTTGTCAAGAAACACGTGAGGAAGTCGTGTTTAGAACCCAGGTGGCATGGACCATATCAGATCATATTGATAACAACAACTGCAGTAAAGTGTGGTGGCCTACCAAATTGGATACACGCCAGCCATACCAGAAGAGTCCCAAGTCCACTTGAAGAAGCTGAACGGCAACTGGAAAAAGAAAAAGAGAGACCAGAAGCCAGAGGTTGTGAGCCTGAGAAATCCAGAGAGGCAGATGTCACTGAGCCTGTGGATGATGAACAGCCAAGTACCAGCCAAGTAGAGTGGCACCAGATACTGGGACTGAAACTGCTGTTGGAAAGAGTGCGGAAGAAGCTTCCGAAAATCAAGAAGGAAGCCAACATACAGAGGAACGGACTGAGAGTGATATCCAGACAGAGGAAGTGGTTGCTGGAAGGCTAGAACAAGGCCAACAAGAAAAGGAGTTGATTGAAAAAGACAATCAGCTGACAGAAAAAGCTATCGAAAGCCAAGAACAAAGTCAACAGAAAGAAGAAGTAAAAGAGGGTGCTAGTCAAATGGAAATACAAAGAGACTTTGAAAGTGAAAAGGAAGAACAGCCAAGAAAGAGGTTATGCAAAAGAACTGTAGAACCCGAAAATCAGGGTGAAGAAGGAGTTCAAACGAAAAGACTGAGATATAATGAAAACTGGCAAAGTGGAGCAAAAAGACTGAGATATATCCTAGAAAGAAGAGGGCCAGAGCAAATAAATGAAATTTCAAGTCAGTCAGATCAAGAAGATTCTCAAAAGAAAATAGTACGAAGAACAACAAGACAAAGAGTTGCAAGTTGAAAGTATACCAGACCTGAGTGGGTTTACGTTATCTTAAAGGAAATTGAAAACCCTGATCAAACAGAAGGAGAAGTTACAGATGATACAGAACGAATTGATGAGAGCAAATTGAAACCACCTTAAAAGATACTGTAAGAGAAAAATTAAGGTGCATCAGAATCCAGTAAAATTAAGTTGATACGTCAAGAAGATTTGAAAAAGACTCGAGAAAGACCTTAAAAGGGGAGACAAAGATTTTTAAAAAAAAGAAAAAAAAGGCCGAGAAAATATCAAAGTGTGTGGTTGTACAAAAGAAATTTGATTTACATTTTTTTTATAGAATTAGGTTTATAAGAAATTATTAGTGAAGTTAGATTTTTATAATTTTTAACTAGGAAAAATGGTAGAATCTACAGTGACTGAAAGTCCAAAACCTAGGGGCCGATTCCGATTTCGGCCGGAAGGGCACCGAACGATGGTCGGAGCCCTTCCGACCGAATCGGAACGTGCCGGCCGGATTCCTTTCCGACCGAGCCATTCCGATGGGCTCGGTCGGAAAGGAATCCGACTCGGATTTCCGGATGGCTCACGACGGGCTCGGAGAGCCCGTCCGCCGTCCGGAAATCCTTCAGTACTCCCCCGGCCGCCTTTTCACGACCGAGGGAGTACGATGGCAGTATTTCACTGCCTTTTCGTGCCGGTCTTTCCGGCACGCAAAGGCAGTCGGTAACTGTCTTTGGGGGCCCACAGTAGGGCCCCCATGGGTGCGAGGCCGCCGAATGGCGGCCTGGGGGCACCTATGGTGCCCCTCTGTTGATCCCTGCACCCGGTGGCAGGCACCTTGGGGTGCCGGCCACAGGGTGCAGGGATGAACTGCGCCCCTGCTTTTCACAATGCAAGCATGCATTCCGCCCGGAATGCATGCTCCCATTGTGAAGTATACGAGTGCGACCGAACAGGGTTCGGTCGCATCGTACTTGCAGGGCTGTAACCGACGACAGCAGGTCGGTCGGTTACGGCTCCTGGACGATGTCGGACGGACCTGAGTCCGTCCGACATCGGAATCGGCCCCCTAGTCTAAAGCGTAAATGCATTAGAGGCTGCTTATGTGGTGTCTTATTAACTATGTCAATATGGTTAATACTAACAATTGTTGTTCCTGTTTTGATGGTGGATAATGACAAAGATCAGACTAATAACACAATAAGTACGAGAGTGGAAGTTATTACTAAAAGTCCAACTAATATAGTTCATAATGATGGAAGTATTTATCATCAAGATAGATCAATTACTGATTTTTCATTAAATGTTTTTACTAAATTATTGTATGAATATATTAATACGATGAATGTGAGTGACTGTTATGTTTGCATGCAATTACCATCGTCTGTCTCGGAGGGTGTGACATATCACCACCTTCCTTTAACATATGGTGTTTCGTGTAGTGTACTAACTAGTCTATTCTATGTAACAGGAAAATTAGAATTTTATTATTCTAACCTAGATGTGGTCTTTTGCGAACTTCCTATTAGAAAGAATTTAAATAAAGTATCTAGTAGCTTAGAAGCTGAATATATGGGAGAGTTCTTTCATACTACACAAACTTTGGATTTAATATATGCTCACAAAAATAATCTCACCTGTAGTTTACAAATAGAAGAAAAAGATTTCATTAATATGGTAGAAAATAAAAGACAAGAATTCCATAAAAAGGCTGCTGAACAGAAAACTAATATACCACCTTGGGCTTTTAGAGAAGGAAATTATGAAAAAGGCGAGACTTATGCTGCAATGTCTCTGGATTGGAATCACAAGGGGAAGCTTTGCTTGCTAAGACTAAAGACTAACTATAACAACTATTATTTAGGTACTAGTAAATGTGAACATAATTTCTTAATAACAGGAGGATGGGGATTAAAGGGAGGAACTGACCCTGTTTTCCCAGGTGTATATTATGTGTGCGGGAGGAATGCTTATTATAGACTGCCTGCTCACTGGTACGGTAGTTGTTACTTCGGGATTGTATTTCCTAAAATATACCACGTAGATAGAAATAATAAGATTCATGAGATGAAACATGGATTGATACGTAGTAAGAGAGCAAGTTTTTCAGAAATAGTAGGTGATATATTTGGTGCGTTAATACCTTCAGTTGAAGTGGTTCTTAATTCACACAAAATTCAAAAATTATCCACAGTGGTTGATTGATTATCAACTGATACTGCTGGAGGCTTCTTATTGATTGATACAGAAATGGTTGCAATTAGATCAATGGTTATGCAAAATCGACTTGCCCTTGATATATTATTGGCAAAAGAGGGTGGAGTCTGTGGGATGCTAAAAGTGCAACATTGCTGCACTTATATTCCTGACAAAAGCAAAGGTATTGAAGGGAATATTAAAAATATTACGAATTTACATAGGGATTTAACACAACTAGAGGTTGATGGTGTCTGGGAGAAAATTAATAAGAGCTTTTCAAAAATAGGTAAATGGTTCGCTGATTTTGCTAAAAGTTTATTAGGTGGAGTAATAATACCAACAATATCAATAGTGATAGTGATCATGCTAATAATAATGACTTACAAATGTTGCAAGAAAAGAAGAGAGAAAATAAGTATGCTAGGGGTAGATGACAAATGTAAAGGTAGAAAAAGGAAATTAGAAGAAATAGAGTTAGAAAATATGAAAGGCAAATGTTAATAAATGGGGGTCTCTGGTTGGCAGTGGATGGCCACTGTCCAAGCAGGGACCCTTCTTTCTAAGTCAGAGTGAAGGGCTGCACCCCTTTGACAACCCCTGCTCCACCCTGTGGTAACGTAGCACAAGCAGTTAGGCTAATCTCAGAGGCAGTGTGTTAAGCATTTATGACCATACACAGTAACATAGTGAAGAGCACTACAAAGGGACACAACACAGGTAGTTATCAAAAATAGTTATCTTTATATATAGGTTTATCACAAGACCAAATAACGAAAAAGCCACAATACTGTACAAAAATAATACTCTCTTGATGCTGCAAAAATAGTTCAATTGGGGAATGCAAAGTTCAGGGCAGTGGTCTCTGCGACCCTTTTACTCACAGTTCCTGGGTGTGGGTGTCAATAATCCACAAAATGCCGCTAAGGCGTGATAGCGATGTTTTTCCTCACACTCCTGGTCGCGGCGGCTCGCAAACGGACCTTAGCGATGGTTTCGAGGCCCGCAAACGTGCGGGGCGATGATCGGGTCAGCGAGCCCTCAGCGGCAGCAGCGCGATGGATTTCCGAGCGCTCTTCGGCTGCGGCGGCTCGCAAACGGGCGATAGCGATGGTTCCCAGGTCCACAAACGTGCGGGGCGATGATCAAGGCAGCGAGCACTCAGCGGCAGCAGCGCAATGGATTTGCTAGCGCTCTTCGGCTGCGGCAGCTCGCAAACGGGTGGTAGCGACAAAATGGCGATCTGTAAGCGTGCGGTGCGATGATTTGGTCAGCGAGCACTCAGCGGCAGCCGTGTGACGGATTTCTTGACGCTCCTCGGCTGCGGCGGCTCGCTAACAGGCTTTAGCGACAAAATGAAGTCTACTGGGCCTGAGACTTCAGTCAGGAGGCTAGTTCTCTCTCTAGCCCTTGGGTGATTGCAGGTTCAAGATTAAAAAGTTCTCTTACAGCTCCTTTTCCCTCTTCTTTCCAGTCCAATGACAACTACTGCAGGCCAATCCAGGGAACAGCACACAACACAAGGATAGTCCTCTCCTGCAGCTTCCTTCAGTTCCACGGACAGAGGTTGGTCTTGAGATCCAGGGGCAATACAAATTGTAGGGGTTTGGGCACAACTATTTATACCCCAAACGTCTTTGTTCTTCCAAGCTACCAGGCACTGAACCCAGCCAGAACCAGTTCTGCATCTTCTCTTTCAGAAAAGGGGGCCTGCTATCAGACACACAGCAGGAGGTGGAGCCAGCATTCACCTTGCCAGGCACAGCCCCATTCAGGTCAAGCAGCTGCCCCTCCCCTCACTCAGGAAGGAGACCTCTCTATTCAACCTAGGTCTGACTCAGCCCGCCCTGCCCCTCTAAAACCAGACAGTCAATACACATAACAGCAGAGCACACTAGAAGGCTTAGGCAAGAAAATACCTACTTTCTAAAAGTGGTATTTTCAAACACAGAATATAAAAATAAACTTCACTAAAAGATGTATTTTAATATTCTGAGCTCAGGCATACTAAATTCGTTTTTCTACCATGTTCCTGGGGTCAGTTAGGACTATAGGATGTAATAGTCAAACTGCCCATTCTAGCCTATGGGGAACAGGTAGCCTTACAGTAGTGAAAAACGAAATTGGGTGTAATTCACTACCAGGACATGTTACACACACCAAGGCATGTCCTACCTTACACATACAATGCACCCTACCATAGGGGTGACTTACATGATGCCAAGGGAAGGTTCAGGGGCTGGGAAGTGGGTGCACTTCACAGCCAAGATGGCAGTTCTGGACTGCACGCAGACTCTGCAGTGGCAGGTCTGAGACACACTTTACAAGCTGCTTCTGGGGGTGGCGCAAACCAGCGCTGCATGCCCACCAGCAGCATTTGGTTTACCAGCCCTGGGCACACACAGGCCACTCTACTAGGGACTAACAGATAAACCAAATAAGCCAATCATGGATGTACCAATTCACATAGTCATATTTACAAAGGGAGAGCATATGCACTTTAGCACTGATCAGCAGTGATAAAGTGCCCAGAGTCATAAAACCAACAAAAGCAGGTCAGAAAAAATACAGGAGGAAGGCAAAAAGTTTAGGGGTGACCCTGCAAAAAGGGCCATTTCCAACAGCAAATATTATGAAATGATGAAAGATTTAGGTGAAAAGAAGAAATTTAAAAATGAAAGAAGTACGAGTTTCTGATGAAACAAGAAATGGCAATGGGTGATGGATATTTTATGATGGCATAAAAAGCCATCAAAGGGGGGATTGATGGAGCAGGGTTTGCGTCATGTAAACCTGCTCGGATCAAAGCCCTAAGATAACCTTTATTAATTGCGCGTTTTGTAGTAATACGCATAAATTCACACAAACATGGGGAAATGCTTTGCGCACGCGTGCATTGCAATTAAGATTAATGCATGAAATGCTTAGGCCGCATATCGCTTTTTGCATATTAAAACCGACAAAGTGGAATAATGCTATTGCAAATAATAATGCTTTGCACGTTAATGCTCATATAAATTAACATGGGGTTAGCGCAATGGTGGGAGGGAAACAGTGTATTTTCATTTTCGTGTTATTAATATTCTTTATATTTCTCTTTCATCGTAGTTTAAACATGGGCCTATGGTGAGCAGTTAGTTGGGAGTTTAAAGTTGACATAAGGTCGAAGAAAGGCCGCGAAAATGTACGTGAACTTTGGTGGGTGTCAGCGGCAGATGAAGGAAACCTTGAAGAGTGAAGAAAGACGTGCAATATTGAGGACGTCGAGATGCCTGGGAAAGCTCAAGCTGATGAACATTTTATGTCTAGCTGATACATTGTTCGAAATAAAGTTGCTAACACCGGGACAAGCCATTCATCAGAGAATGTGACGTGATGGGGGATAGAGAATCGATTCATAAGCAGTGAAGTAAATCGTGAGAATGAGTTAAGAACAAAGAAAACATGTAAAGCCAAATGAAGTAATGGAGGTGTGGTGTAACACCCCACAAATTGACCAATGAAAATTTGAGATTTTCCAGAATGTTGCAGATTAGTGGGATGGTCAGGTTGAGTTAGGGTATAATTGGGATGCTCTTAGGGTGTGTGGTTAAGGCAGCTTTCGTAGGTCCAGAGAGGCAGAGGGTGATCCTCGCTGTCCGACGTTTAGAGGCCTACCTGTTTCCTGATCTTATCCTATCCCGGTTTCCTTTATCGGGTTTCCTTTTCACTATCCTCATGGCCAGGGGGTGGTGGTTTTCCTGATCTTTAATCGATTGGTATGTATCAATAGGGAAATTTGCAACGTCTGCAAATGTTTTCCTTTCATGACTCTTATGTCTCTTCATCTATCCACTCCATAATATTCACTGTGATTCAGATGTTTGTGATCTTGTCTGCATATTTTATGATATTTCTCCTATAACGTGTATTTTCTCTCCCTGTAACTTTGTACCTAAGATTTTCTTATGAATTATTGAAGATAAACAAATTAACGTTATTTTGAGTCTGTGATTATTTCCTCATGACAATTGTTAAGATTTTGGTTAATTCGTCATGTCAATAATTTACACTACTCAATCAATATGATTCATCGCTCAAGAGGAAAGTGGTTGACGATATAGAGTAAAGGGCTAAAATACAGAAGAAACGATTAGAAAATCTGTTTTTCCCTTTAGATGAGTAAAGACAAAACCAACGAAACACAAAACCGCATCTTCAGCGTCATTCTCGTAGGGTCTGTTAAATGGTGAGAATTTGTGTATTGTATGTTTGGGGCCCGTTGTCTGCGGTGTCATTCAGAGACCCCCGGTTTGGCGCTGGATCACATGCAACTTATTCCTCAACCAGCACCGCCTTTGTACCACACTAGCACAAACAAACCTGCATACCTGCTCTCTCACTGACAGACATTTGTATATGTACACCTATTAACATGCACAAACACAGACACACTCCTGAATACATGCACTCTCATGCACAAATGTGCAAGCATGCACGAAGACACACACACACACAAACAGGTGCACATACACCCCATAACATACAATGATGCACACACTAATACACATCCTTATACACCTTACAGACACATACCACACACTATACACTGGAGCACGCACAAATAGGCAACAAATATGCACACACACACAGATGGATGTACCTATGCAAATCTAGCGCCGAGACACCCAAGGGTATTTGTGCGCTTAACAAATTTCTTAAAATAAATAAATAAAATAAATGCCATTTTCACAACTACAGTTTGTCAATAGCTGTATGCACCATGGACTCCTTGCTCTGGGGTTTGGCTTGCCCTATATGGGGGATGGCTTCCAGTAGCCACTATGCCCAAATATTCTGCACATAAGAATGTGGTGTCTGCAAAGAATAGCCACTGAGAGTGAGAAGAAAGCCTCCTCCAAGGTCCCACCTCCTCTTTGTAAATTGAGTGTATCTAGGTAGATGCTGATTGCAATTTCAGAATGGAAGGCACCGAACAGAACTGAGAGATTACTGGGCTAAAAAGTACCTAAATCAGGAGCAAGATAGCACTGAAGGAACTTCTATAGTTTTCCCACCCACAAGAGAAGAACAACACAGACAAAGTAGCAAAATGGGACAAAAGGGATGACCTGAAGGGTGATGAACCAACTGAAAAACTTTGAATGCATTGGGACACAGTGATGAGTCATTTTAGGGAAACAGCCTTTACTACGAAGTTTTTACTTCGTATACCATTTACCACGCATTTTTTACATCGTAAAGGATGTTGGCACGCAAATCTTTACCACGCAAATCTTTACCACGCATTTTAACAGTAGGTGGCAGTGTTGCACCTTATTCTTTTAAACAGGAAAACAAAAATAATTGATGATAGTAAACTCTCAAAATAGAATACAGGGGGCTTAGGAGCACTGGGTGTTTTAGAAAGATGTAGAATTGGGTTTGAGGAATGTTGCCTCCGGGCTTCTTGAAATTGATTTTCTAGTAACTGTTCTTCACATTTTGCCGGGAGTATGACTTTGCTTTTCCCCAATATGGAGAAGGTTACCTTTGAACTTTGTGAGGGATTTTCACATCACATAACCCACATTTTGTGAACATGTGAGAGATATTTTAGGACAAAAGGAGGGAGAGGGAACCGTTGTATGTACTAATGTTTTGCGACCGCAATTGCGGTCACAAAACACTCGCAATTACCACCTACTTCAAGACCCCTTCCCCTTTGCAAATGCATGCAAAATAATTTTTTAAGGGCAGGCAGTGGTCCCAGGGACAAAAACGTTTCATTTTATTTTTTTTAAATGCATCCCGTTTTCCTTTAAGGAAAACGGGCTCTGCATTTAAAAAAAAAAGCTGCTTTATTTGGCCACCATCCCTGGGAGGGCTGGCATTCACAATGGGCTCGCAAATTGCGAGAGGCTCATTAGTTTTCAAACGATTGGCCTCTTCTGCCCTCGTGACAGGCTTACTTCCCGCAATTTGGCAAAGTCTAATGGCGTCACCACGGGAACGCTGCGCTTGCTGCAGGGCTCTTTCCGCGGCCGGGCCGACCGCTCAAATCCAATCACAAGAGTTGCCCCTAAGGAAAGAGCCACAACAGGTAAGTGATTTTCCTTATTTTAATCACGGAGGCTGCAGTCAGATGAAGCAGAAACAGGCAGCAAACATTTCTCCTGCCAGACGCGTTTCGAGTGTCCTTACTCTTAATCATTGGCATTCTGTAACCAACGACAGCAATGTGCAACTTCTTTTTAAATCCCCCAGTGGGTGTGGTTACTCGCATAGCCTTGTGGTGTTTGTAGTTGCACACTCATTAAACTCAAGTGAGTCTGTCCTCCTGGTACAGTAATAAAAGTTGAATAAAACCACAGTGGGGTGCTGCTTGGTTCGTTTTCAAACGATTGCACTCTTCTGCCCTCGTGACAGGCTTACCTCCCGCAATTTGGCAAAGTCTAATGGCGTCACCACGGGAACGCTGCGTTTACAGCAGGGCTCTTTCCGCGGCTGGGCCGAACGCTCAAATCCAATCACAAGAGTTGCCTCTAAGGAAAGAGCCACAACAGGTAAGTTATTTTCCTTATTTTAATCACGGAGGCTGCAGTCAGATGAACCAGAAACAGGCAGCAAACATTTCTCCTGCCAGACGCGTTTCGAGTGTCCTTACTCTTAATCATTGGCATTCTGTAACCAACGACAGCAATGTGCAACTTCTTTGTAAACCAATACCTTGCATGGGAAACAGCCTTTACACGAAGGTTTAACAAAGAATAGCCTTTACAACGAAGGCTGAACTACGCAAGGCCTACCGCGCATTTGCCTTAACCACGCATGTGCGTGGTTAAGGCATATACGCGGTAGGGCTTGCAGACGGACGGAAGCAGGAAGAGATCGCAGTGAGGTAAGTGGAGCTGGGGGGGTCGGGGTTATTTTAAGTGGGGCTGGGGGGGTCGGGTTGTTTTGTGGAATGAGGGTGGGTTATTGTTGTTTTAAGTGGGGCTGGGGAGTGGGTCGGAGTTATTTAAAGTTGGGCTGGATTGGGGTACTTTTGTGGGCTGGTGGGGTCAGGTGTTGTTTTGTGGGCTAGGGGGGAGGGTCGCGTTGTTTTAAGTGTGGCTTTGGGGTGGGTCGGGGTTATTTAAAGTTGGGCTGGGTCGGTGTACTTTTGTGGGCTGGGGGGGTCAGGGGTTGTTTTGTGGGCTGGGGGTGGGTCAGGAATGTTTTGTGGGCTGGGGGTGGGTTGGGGTAATTTTAAGTGGGACTGGGGGTGGGTCAAGGTTGTTTTGTGGGCTAAGGTTGGGTCGGGGTTGTTTTCTGGGCTGGGGGTGGGTCAAGAGTAGTTTTCTGGGCTGGGGGTGAGTCGAGGAAGTTTTCCGGGCTGGGGGGAGTTTGGGGTAGTTTTGAGGGCTGGGGGTTCGGGATAATTTTCAGGACTGAGGGGGTTCAGGGTAGTTTTCAGAGCTGGGGGGTTTCGGGGTAATTTTCAGGGCTTGGGGGCCGTTTTAGGGTTCAGGGCGGGAGGCAGGGATCATAATACTTCTTAGGACTTAGGGGAGCAGGGTAGGTTTTAGGGTTTAGGGGGGAGCTTTTAGGGATATGGGGAGGGTGGGGGTGAAAAAGTTACTAGGGCTGGGGGGAGTGGGGTAGTTTAGGAACTCAGACTGGGGGAAGGGATCGGGGGTTAAGACTTACCTGTAAAGTCTTAACCACGGATATGTGTTTACCATATATGCCTTAACAACGCATGATTGGTTGTAAAGGCATGAGTGGTAAAGGCATATTCGTGGTTAAGAATTTTGTTGTTCAGCCTACGTGGAACCGGCATGCGTGGTAAACGCATGCGTGGTTCCATCATACAACCACCTTGCATACCACCTTGGTTTCCTGATTATGAAAAACTTTCTGAGCAAACTTCATCTGGGCTAGCATGAATTCTCCCTAAGCTTTCTCTGCTTCATTTGTTGTTCATCACTACAGTATTTTGCATACCTCAAGATTTCATCCAATGATGCCAGCAGATCACACTCTGTTGTATCTGTGCACTGATCTCTGGTCTTAACCCGATAACAAACTGAGAAAGAAAGAATCCCTTATCACTTGTTTGGGATACTCTCTCCCACTGTGTTGTTGAAACACCTGTAACAATCACTGATAGTAATCATGCACTGATTGTTTTGGTTCTTATGAAGTTTGTTTATTCTTCACCCAATCAATGTCTCTCAGAGGCACCTTTCCTTTCAGGAAAGTAAACACTGCTTCATTTTTTTCCATGACTACTGGCAATGGTGCATTAGCGCGGGCATCTCTTGTTGGCTCTTCATTCGGCCATTGTAAAAGCACATTGCATTCAGCCCACAAATCATTTGGCACTGCAATGTCAAAAAATGTATTTAAATAAATCCACAGCATTTTTGAAATTTTGACAAATCTGTCAACCTATGTGTACCACTGCCCGGGCTTATCTCTTAAATTTGGAAAATTGTTTGTAAATGCTGCAAGATCACCTCTGCTCCAAGGTACATGAACATACACTCCACCCACTGATTACAAAAGACAGAAAAGTACACAGCAGCTGACCAAGGTCAAGCACTTAAGTTCCACCAGTTTCATATATCCCGTACAAGTGCAGCTACTCCCAGCATCCGCTGCTGGGGGATGTCAGTCATTAGTCCCTTAGGGAACGAAATGCGTTGGCTGTGTGCCGGTTTTAAAAACAAACTACGCTAATAAAAGGAAGATATTTTGGATAACGTATGTCTCCTGACTGACTTCAATTGGAGTGCACCTTCCTTTCTTGTGGAATACACTCCACGCACTATCTCTCTCAGTGGGTAAGTCGAAGCATGCTCTTCATCTTGTATACCTGTCAGTGGCTTTTTATTTTTCCCATCTACCTCTGACTGTTTCTTTTTCTTTTCATGTTTCTTTGACCATTTACTCTATAATTTTGCAAAGTCACTCCATTTACAGATGCATTTCTCTAACTCAGTTATGTGTAATCGCATTCCTGATGAGCGCATTGTCTCAATTGCTCCATTATCTAATTACAGCTTGTAACTTCTCTGCAAAGGAAAGCTTATTGAAAGATCGGCATCATATTTTCGGGTAACATCAGTTAATTTATCATGTGTTATTACTGTACACCATGTAATTTCTTTACTCGGGTATAGAACTCTTTTTCCTGATACTAGTTCAAATGTTCAAGTTCTAATCATACCCTAATTACCTCCTCTAATTCCACTTTTAGTTTGGAAACATTAAGTGGTATCTCCTTTCCAGGTTCTGGGGTAACTTGTCCTTCTGGCCTTTCTGTCTTTCTAAGTCCTGCAGCTTCCTCAAACCATGGTGGAAAAATCCCATCTTCAAATAAACTGGTCTCCCCCTGGACTATTGGTGTTGTAAACACAATGCTTCCCCCTTCTCTAGATGATTGAATCATTTGTGGGGGTTTCTAGTCAACAACCTGCGGATTCTGAGATGTCGGGATAAATCCTGTCGCAGTCACTCCTCCTACAGATCCCTGAGCTCCTGAAGTCAGGGTAATGTTTATTGGGGCAGTCGCAACTAGCCTTGGCATAACCATAGTTGGCGGTGTACCAACATCCTCAAATAAGTTATCAATCACAGTTTCTATTCAAAGTTCAGGCAATAATGAGAATTTAAGTACATTTTTAAAGGTTTTATTAATCAAAGTTTAGTAAATCATCTTTATTCGATTAGTAAAATATTCAGTCATTTAAAAGAATTAATAATAAAAAATATGGTTAGATCAAATCATATTAAGACGCATTAAGCGTGTTGCATATAGGAAAGTATCCCTTTCTAAGAATGAGTTGAAAGGGTGTCAGTAAGACCCCATAAAGAGTTCAAGTCCGAAAGAGAGTGAGATTAAGCAGAAAGCTCATAATTATTCAAAAAGTCATTTCTATCAAAGCAGAACTTCTCATAAGAGAGGTTCACGAAACTCTGTAGAGTCTCAAAGCAATAAGAAGTAAGGGAGTATAAATGCTCAGTAGCAGTAGCAACCGCAATCAACAAAGGATCTGAGTATATCACACAGCAAGGGTAAAATGGCAGAGAGTCAGTGTTAACCATGGAACATGTACTATTATAAACAGTCAAAAAGAAATGTTTCGGTCGATGTTGCATCTTCTCCTCCTCTCACCCAATCGTTTTTCAGTGTTCTCATGGGATCACTTCTTTCCTTCACATGGGAAATACAATAGACCACAGACAGTAACCTTCTAGTGTGCAACTTTCCTGTATTAGTCTAAACTACACATGAGACCTTTCAATTCACAACTCCTTTCCCACGAATATGCCTACATCTCTATCCTTCTAATAAAGCAAATTGCATATTAGCTAACAATGGGCGATATGAAAATCGAAACATCTGCTGGAACGAGAGAAAATTATAAACAAAGCATCTTCTGTCACAAATAAGACAAATGTTAAAAGAGATCAATTTTTGTTTTATGCACTGCATTTCTTCTGTGGTTATTCTTCATAATTCTATTAAACGATAAGTTTTGATCAAACATCTCAAAACTTCAGTGTATGAGCAGAAATATGTTTCAGAGCTATGTGAAACATTTATTAAAGACACGATCATTGAAATGTCAAAAATTAAGCATTTTATGCATGTTTCAGTGCATCTATTCAAACTACATGCGAAGCAATGCTGCTTTAAGCATTTTTGAGGCCTAGTATGAATAAGTATATCTGCCTAGTACACTTGCACATTTTTAAACATATTTTTTGGTTCATTATAAGTTGCACGTAAATTCTGAACATGAATCTAGCTATAATATTTAGCGTTTTACTAAAAATACCCTTTCACCTGTAATGCCATCCTACTCAGCTCCAGGCTCCAAATGGTGGTATTTCATTCTTTCCAACCCTTCTCAGCTGCCTTTTCCTTGTGATGTGACTTCCAACACATGGTTCTTTTTTGTTGGATCTTGACAAATACCTAAAAATCTAAAATTCTGTTATTTCAAAGCTATGTTGCTCCAAGGTTCTTAATTTAAATGCGGTGAAGAAAAAGGTAGTCTTTACCCATCAAGGTGTAATTGTACTCTAAACAAAGAGAAAATGATGGCAGTGGTAATAACAAAAAATGCTAGCACATCTGTCAAGTCTAAGGTAAGTATGTATAGCAGAAAGTATAGTGTGCTCGAATGAATCAACACTATGCCACCTCAATAGTGTGAATTAATATGTAAAACAACTTTTACATATACACAAATAACAAAACAATCTAGAGCACCACACAGATATAGTAATTCTGGTCTGCCAATCTTGCAGATCCAACTTTAATTTTCAAGCATTCAGATCCAGAGTTTGTTGACACGCAGGTCAATCATTGAAAACACAGCCAACACGTGTTTCGTCGTAATGACGACTTTTTCAAGGCTCATCATTCTTTTTGTCGAGTGAGTCCGTAGCGGCTCCCAAAGTAACTCTGTGTAAGCGCGCTTACACAGAGTTACTTTGGGAGCCGCTACAGACTCACTACTTATATATCGGGCCGATCCTAGCCCTGGCTTTCTCCAATGTTGATAGATAGAAAGGTACCCCCTATATTATTTTAGGTCCTAGAGGAGGGGGAAGTAAAATCCAAGGATTTATGGGGAAACGCCGACATGCTGTAGAAGCCGTGATTGATGTTAGGATACGAATCTGCACCCAGATACACGCTCAGGATGATCATTTAACCCTACTGGACTGTCAACAAAGTGGCGCCTCTCTGCAGCTGCTAAAATCACGGATGTAAGAGAGCAGGCGAACTACCTGTGCATTAGGATAGAAACAGGTTGTCATCCCTATAGTTATAATAACAGACAGGGTCTCATTTGGAGTTTGAATTACTGCCTACCCATTTATTGGGAGAGAAATAGACCTAATCAGATTAACCCCACCCAACACTTTTGAAAATTAATCGACTCAAAACTGGTCCTGATGAAGGTGGTTTTATTAGGGTTCCACCGAAACGTGCGTTGACCTATATTTAACATACGGGAATCCTGTTAGAGACACATACAAGAGAAGAAACTGTTGGGACGTATCTGCACAACGTAGTTAAACCATCAGTATCTCGATTCTGACCTACTGGATCCCGCATATGCTTTGAATTGTTTTGTCATCATCTTTTAGTGTTGTATGTATGATAGGATGGATGAGTTAGTTGATAGGTATGATTGCAGGTTTGATGGATGAGTGTGGGGTTATTTTTGTATTTGTCATTTTTGTATTTGTATTAATTATTTGTTTTTTATGATATTGCACTGTCTGTTTTATTTAGTTACGTTAGGCCAACTGAGGGATCAAACCATTTATGAAGCTAGGCTCATAAAATGCATTGAAGTATTGATATTATTGGATTGTTATTTATGGTGTATGTTTATGTTTAGTGCCAATTTATAGTAATGAATTCTTGAAAAAGAAAAAAATATTTTTATAAATAATAAATACAGTTCCATGAACTTATTCCGGTTTCAGAAGATATTTTGGGGATATGTTTGATGTATGAGCCATATTGGCCAGTTGTATAAATGATCTAGGTCGGTTTAGAGGTTCTTCTCAGTTTCTCCAATGTTCACACCAAACGTGGTAGAGAACTCTGACAACCGTGAGCACTGGGCAATATAAAGGTCTGCACCATAGACCACTGCTTAGATATTTCTGTCTTTGGGGCTCCAAGGACAACGTGCACTATCTAGCCTCTCTACATATGAGAGTATGAATTTTGTCTAACTTCCTCGACAAAAAGAGTAATGAGCCTTGAAAAAGTTGTCATTACGACGAAACACATGTCGGCTGTGTTTTCAATGATTGACTTGCGTGTCAACAAACTCTGGATCTGAATGCTTGAAAATTAAAGTTGGATCTGCAAGATTGGCAGACCAGAATTACTATATATGTGTGGTGCTCTGGATAGTGTTGTTATTTGTAATTGTACTCTAGTTGCGTTGGTAACTATCAAGATGTTTGGCAAAGTAATCAAGGCTCTGAATGAACTTTGATGCTGCTCCGGTGTCTGTAAGTCCAGTGTGTGCGCGTGGGCTTTGAGAATTGAGCAGACATGCCTTCAACGATGGCAATAGCAATTAACACAAATAAGACGGATGCCAGCCCACACAACAATCACAATAGAATTTCATTACATTATTCCCATTATCGTCCTTGCTGCCATACTTCAGAAACAGGACAGCCATTACTCCCTTGCAAAGGAGAGATGTATTTAAACAACCCCACCACGTCCAGTCTCCCCATCTTCTCCAGTGAGGCACACACAGCCCATTAGTCAGATTTTCTGTATCGTTGGTAGAGGTTTTGTCGTTCGACAGGCAGGTATTTTAGGCCAGTGCAGATGGAGCACATCTACAGGTGGTGCTTGGAGACCACCAAACTAAGTTCATGTTGTGCTCTGCATAATAACCTGTCTTGTGTTGGACTCACAATGAAGCACTGATGTGCATCGAAGATCCTTGCTTTGGCATATCTCTGTAGTATTCTTGGTAGGGACTTAAACCAATTAGTTGATGCCATTGTGTCGTGTTGTTTCACATACCCTGCAGCTCGTAGATCAGGTCTGGTGCCAGAAAGTGACAATTCAGAGCAGGTGGTGCCCCGTTTAAGCTCTAGCCAGTTCATAAGACAGAGGCTTGGCACCCTTCTTCTGCTGAAGGAACACTCTGTGCATTGTTTCCACCTGAGGCCTACTCACATCTATGAAACCTCTACACCATGTGTGCAAATTTCGTGGGTGAAAGACAGGACACAACTTTCAGGCCAGGATTGTAGAGCACTTGTGAGAGCATCCTGTCATTCACATAAGAACCTGGGAACAGATTATCTTTATAATTTCACAATATTATGAGAGTAATCTCAAAAGCTTTGGGGGCGTATTTAAGAAGGACTTTGGAGAAGATATTTCAAGACTCTATACGGACAAACTGCGAAGGACACAGGAAGGAAGCACTTACTTGTCTTTAGTACAGTCGTGCACCTTTCTTGCTTACTTGACTTCAATCACCCAGAGCAAATGGACACACACTCAGTTAACAAGCACTGGCAAATCCAATAGGTCTCGCCTATATGAGAGCTATTGGCTTTGCCAATGTCTTGTAGCCATGTTGCACAGCAGCGTGGCTGCTGTTCAGCATGGCAAAAAGCTAGTGGCGTGGTCGAGAGTAAATTGGAGTAGAGGAGAGTGGTGTGGAGGCAAGTGGGTAGAGTGGAATAGAGTGGAGTGGTGTGGAGTGGAGTGGCATAGGATGGAGTGGCCTAACATGGAGTGGCATAGAGTGGGGTAGTGTAGAGTAGAGTGGCATAGAGTAGAGTGACATAAGATTGGAGTAGTGTAGAGTAGCATAGAGTGGAGTAGTGTAGAGTGGCATAGAGTTGAGTGGCGTAGAGTAAAGTGCTGTAGAGTAGAGTGATGTAGACTAGAGAGGCGTAGAGGAGAGTGGCATAAATTAGATTGTTATAGAGTGGAGTGGTATGAAGTAGAATGGTGCCTGACCTACTCTACTCTTTTATCGTAGAGGTCCTCAGTCAGGCACAAACTCCCCTCTCCTAACATAGCACTCAAATAGGGAAGACCAAACACACCGAAAGTGCAGGCAAATGAACGATTAATGTGCAGTAGCAAAGAGAAAAATAAAACATGCATTAGCAAAGCCAATACGTTCTATAAGGAAATCCTGCAAGTTCAGTTATTTATTTATTTTATCAAATACATGCAATATGCATTAGAAGTTTAAAATCAATAAATAGTAAAAATGCAGCCTTCTAGAGGATTTGTGCAAATTTTTCCAAAATAAAAAAGTAAACAATTAACCATTGCAAAAATGCATTTAAAAAACATGGAATAAAAGCAGAGATTGTCCCACCAGCCTTAGCACTGAAGGGGACTACTTCGACAGATGTGATTATGTGCATGGCCATCACGCTCCTTGATTACAGCCTTAAAGCACTTGCTCCAGTAGGTTGACCCGTTGCCCGTGCCCTCTGCTGTAGTGGGAAGAACCATAATATGAATGCCATTTGAATAGAGCAATGGAAGAAGATGGCTGACCGAACGCCCATGTATGTTTAGATAAATGTATGTATTTTATTATGATTTGTTTTTAAACATGAGGCTGTGGAGCCAGCTAACAGTGTCTTCAGGTGAGACCTCAAAAACTAACCGTGAGTGTAAATGTATGGCAAGTGATCAGCTACCACCAGACACTCACACATTTTGTGGGGTGATGTAAATAAGCATTGCTACAGAGTTTAGTTCAAAGGGGGTGGAACGAGGGGTTGTGAAATGATACTTCACCTCAGTGACAGAGGCCAGAGTGAGGCTTGTGTGAAAAAAATCCTTCCCTGAACCTTGAACCCACAGAGACTTGTTGATGAGTCTCTGTCCTGACATTCCTGGCCAAGGTGTTGGAAAATGTATGTAGTTTTAGGAACGTTTCTAACTTTTAGGTAAAAACTGTTGTTGTATCCCACAACCCTTCATAACCATAGTAGGGATTATATGTTGATATCAGCTGTACCAATATGCCGCAGGAATTTCGTTTTCCTTTAAGTACTGCAGCGGCGGCCCTCCATTAGGGCGGAGGAGCGCCACCACCCCTGCCACCAGCCACATATGAATAACTCGTTTTATTATTGTTTTATTTTAATCCCCCTGGACCTGCCCCCAGGACTCTGATGAGTCTTGGGGGGGTGGGTTCAGGGTAATGACACTGTGGTGGGGGAGTGCTAGTGCACTACCTTGTCCCTTCACTGCACATGAGGTGTTGGCCAGCCGTTTCAACCCGTCCAAACATCTCATGCGCAGTGAAGCTTTCTCCAGCTCCAGCTGCTTTGCTCCCAGCCTGCCTGGGAGCGCAAAGTCATAGCGTTCAGGCCAATCCTGACGCTGCTTTCGTGCAGCATCATGATTGGCCTCAGTGCAGTCTGGGAGCCAGTTTCAGAAGCAGGAAGAGAGCGGGATGAAGCAGACGGCGGAGGCAGCGGCGATCAGGTAAGTTTATTTATTATTTTTTTATTTTGTCCCCCGACCACCACAGGCCCCACCCCACCCAAGCTCCCTCCTCCAGCCCGCCCCGCACTTTGGCAGGGGACGGGCCGCGACTGAACTACTGATTTGTAAATAAATATGATAAGTAAGTAGTGGGGGCTTGATGACAGGAGATCTGATGGTAATCCTCCAACCCTCCTCTAGGGAGACCAAGGGACTGGGTGTATACAGCCTCACCGCAGTCAGTTCAAGCTCGCCAGGGGAAAATGTGAAATCTGGGGAGAGGAAAGGAAACAGAATTACTCACAGATCTCATACAGTGAAATGAGCAAGTGTTTCTCTCTATTGGTCTTTTAGCAGTGGATTTTCTGTTTAGGGTGGCAGAAATGAGAAAAGGTAATCAATTAGGTTGAAATTACCTGAACCGCCTTTATCAATTAGTGTCAGTTTACCTGATGCTCCCACAGTTACTGCAGTTAATGACCTTAGGATGTACCAGGAGGCCAACCCAGGAGCGCCAGAATGCCAGAGTAGAGGCACAAGGAAACTGGGAGACTTTCAGTGAGGCAGGACTTCACAAAAGAGCAACAGGAGGGAACTAGGCCTGGGTGGAGTTCATGGAGTTCTGCTACACGGAACTCTGCGAAGTGCCAAAATAGCTCCGCCGCGCTCCATGGAGTTCTGCAAGCGGTGGAGTGTGGTAAGTCATGCTGCTCAAGCTGATTTTTAGCACTGGGAGTTTGTCCCACTATGTAAAATCAGCACGAACTGCACCATGCGCAGCGCAAGAGGGCGCTGCTTCTTCCTGTCACCCGAGTAGATGTTCTACTCGAGCGGCAGCTTCCTTAACATGAGCAGCAGGTTTCTCAACGTGAGCGTTAGCGACCTGCCGGGACCTAAATCTCACCAGGAGGTGGTCTAGCGTATGATTTTCCTTGCTCCCTCTCGCCAACGGAAGAGGAAAAGCTCCACTCTGCGCTGCTTTGCAGAGTTTTTCGGAACTCCGAGCTCCACGTGCAAAACTCCACAGGTGGAGCGGAGCTCACCACTCACCCCTAGATGAAACTTGAATAGTGGCAAAATTGAGAGACTGAAAGGGCCTGCCCTTCCAACTGCTGAAGTGCTCAGAGTTCCCCTTCGATGTACTCTCCACCCCATGGCTCTTCTTTGTTGGGCCCTGCAAATGCCTAAAAATCTAAAATACAGTCGGTTTCAAGAGTGTTGCTCCATGGCAGTGCTGAACTTGTAATAAAGTAAGTAACAGGAGACCCCTGCAGCTTGCACCCTTCATTGTCCTGCCAGTGCTGTCAATGCCAGTACGAACACAAATCCTAACCATGGCACTCCTACAAGTGAGACAATCCAGACTATTCCAGGCCAGCCAAAGCTATAACAAAGAATGTGATGTAAGACTCCCCATTACTCCTCTGTCCCACGTAGCAGTTAAAAGCAGGTGAGATGATCTGTAGGTGGAGGGGGATACATAACATAAAATTATAGATGGGTAAAAATCGAATTCCTGGTATGCTTTTTCACCTCAGGGTTCTGAGTGACATCATAGATAACTCAAGTGTCACCTTGTTGTGTGCTTCATGTCATTCAGAACTCTTCAGTGAAAAACATTCCCTTAATTCACTGTTACCCATGTATAATTGTATATTTATTGTATATTGAATTATTAAATACTCTGTTCAGGGGCGTCATGAACCCCCCGATTCAGCAGCTACAGTGGAGTGGAGTTCTTGATAGACCTTTTGAAAGTGTGGATAGAGAGATGGCAAGATGAATGAATGAAAGGATGGATGGATGAGTGAAAGAATGAATGGATGGATGGAAGGATGAAGGGATGGATGGCTGAGTGAAAGGGTGGATGGATGCCTGAAAGGGCGAATGGATGGATGGGCGAATGTATGGATGGATGGGTGGATGGTTGAGTGAAAGAGTGGGTGGATGAATGGATGGATGGATATGTGGATGGTTGAGTGAAAGGTTGTTTTGATGAGTGAAAGGGTGGATGGATGGATGAGTGAAAGGGAGAATGGCTCGGTGGATGAGAAAAAGGATTGATAAATGAGCAAAAAGATGGATGGAGTGGTGGATGAATGAAAGCATCGATGGGTGAGTGAAAGGGTAAATGGATGAGTAAATGGATGAATGAATGGGTAGAACTGTGGATGGCTGAGTGAAAGGGTGAATGGATGAGTGAATGGGAGGATGAATGGATGGATGGATGGATGGATTGATGGAGTGAGTGAGTGAGTGAAAGGGTGGGTGGATGGATGAGCAAATGGATGGATGGATGGATGAGTGAAAGGGTGGATGGTGGCTGGATGACTGAAAGGGTGAATGGAGGGATGGATGACTGAAAGGGTGAGTGGATGGATGGATAGGTTTGATTGACAGGTTTGATGGATAGGTTTCAATCAATCAATCCGTAGATTTGTAGAGCGCTACTTGCCACCCATGAGGCTATCCAGGTGCTGGCAGGGTCCAGTTGATTAGCCGAATAGCCAGGTCTTCAGGGACTTTCAAAACTTTGGAAGAGATGGGGAGGTGCGTAGATGAAAGGGTAGCTTGTTCCATGTCTTCGCAGTTAGGTAGTAGAAGGAGTGACCTCCACATCTGCTATGTCGGATGTGAGGGGTGAGCGATAGAGAAAGGGATGCAGATGGGAGGTGTCTGGTGGGCTGATGGCAGTTCAGGCAGTGGTTCAAATAGGTGGGTCTGCAGTTGTGTTCGGCCTTGTATGCATGAGTCTGGAGGTTGAACTGGCATCTGCACAAGGAACCAGTGGAGTTCCCTGAGGAAGGGGGTGATGTGGATTCATCTAGGGAGATCCAGGATGAGTCTGGCTGCAGTGTTCTGTATGGTCTGTAGTCGTCGGAGGAGGTGAGCTGCAATCCCTGCGTAGAGAGCATTGTCGTAGTCCATTCAGCTGGAGATGAGGGCCTGGGTGATAGTGCTTCTTGAGCTTTGGGGTAGCCATTTGAATATCTTATGAAGAAGGATGAAGAAGCGGGAGGAGGAGACGGAGTTGACCTAGCTCGACATGGTTAGCTTGTTGTCCAGATTGATGCCTAGGTTCCTAGTGTGGTCAGTGGAGGTAGGAGTAGGTCCGAGCTCTGAGGGCCAAAAGGATGCGCCCAATGGGGAGCTCTTGTTTCTGAAAATCAGTACCTCTGTCTTGTCCATGTTGAGCTTCAGGCAGTTGTCCTTCATTCAGTTGGCAATGTCTGTCATGCAGTTGTGGAAGTTGGTCTTGGGGGTGTTTTCAGAGAGGGAGAGAATGAGTTGTGGGTTGTCGGTGTGGGATATAATGTTGAGTCCATGGGTTATGGTGAATCTGGCCAGAGGTGTCACATAAGTTTTGAAGAGGGTGGTGCTGAGCGAGGATCCTTGGGGTACTACATAGATGATTTCCTTGGGTCTTGAGGTGAAGGTGGACTTTTTGCATTCTTCTGGTGAGGAAAGAGGCGATCCATCTGAGAGTGGCTCCTGGATGCCTATGTAGTGCAGCCTTGTGATGAGTGTGAGGTGGGAGACTGTATCGAAGGCTGTAGAGAGGTATAGGAGGATCAGAGACACAGGGGCCGATTCCGATCTCGGCCGGTAGTGCTCCGAATCGGATTCGGATTTACCGGATCCGATTCGGAGCCCTGTTTCCCGACCGAATCGTACGCGGGTCCGGCCGAGCGAGTACGATGCAAGCTCCCACGAAATCGCCGACCGACTCGTACGCGGCTTCAACACGCTCCGACCGACTCGCACGGACACGACTCGCACCGCGCTATGGAGACGTTTCCCGGCCGGGTAACTACGAAGCGCGCCGCGAGCAGTCCGACCGACTCGCGCCGTCCGGCTCGAAAGAGCTGTCGGAGCCGGACTTTGGGGGTCCGCGTCAGACCCCCCTGTACGGGTAGGCGCGCGAGTCGCACACAGGGGGGAACCATGGGTCCCCCCTACCAATGCATGTACGCCGCGATGCGCATGGACGCGTACCCGCTGTAGGGGGCGCCCTTGTTCGCCTTGCACCCATTGAGTCAATGGGAGCCCGCGTACGCGTTGTTCGACCGGCTCCCATTGACTTCAATGGGAGTCCGACCGAATCGAGTCCGATAGCATGCGAATGCATCGTACTCGTCCGGTCGGACTGCTAGGGTCCGATTCGGTCGGAATTCTCTCCGGGTCCGGCTCGGTCGGAGAGATTTCCGGCCGGAATCGGAATCGGCCCCATAGTCTCTCCTTGGTCGAGTAGGGCTTGAGTGTCGTCAGTAACCGCGATGAGGGCTGTTTCGGTGCTGTGCAGAATCTGGATTGGGAGATGTTGAGTAGGAGGTTCCGTTCCAGATGTGAGGGCAGCTGTTGGTTGTAGGGTATTTTTTAATTTTCTGGCTACTCCCTTGACTCAGCTCACTGATAGAAAAAATAGCAACACCATTTGGCAGACTGTCATAAGTGCCAGTGTTGAGAATTAAGTGCCAGTGCCGAGCACGAGCAAATACTGGCTCAAATTAAGCACTGCTCCAGGGTCCTTAATGTAAGTGCAGTAAAGGAAAAGAGGGGCTTTACCCATTAAGGTGTCATTGTACTCTAGATGAGTTGGTAACTATCAAGGTTTCTGAGCAAGGAGTCAAGGCTCTGAATGAACTTTGAAGCTGCTCCAGTACGAGCGAGTCTGGTGTGTGCGTGTGGACCTTGGGAATTGAGCAGATGCCCCTTCACCAGTGTCTATAGCAATGAATACAAATAAAGAGCCGGCTGCCCCCACCATATTCACAATGGGATTTCATGACATTGCTGTCATTATCGTCCTTGCTGCCATACTCCAGAGACAGGACAGCCATAATGAATCTCTTGCAAGGGAGAGATGTGTATTTAAACAACACCACCACGTCCAACCTCCCCAGCATCTCCAGTGCGGCACAACACAACTCATTAGTCGAATGTTCTGTATTAGTGGTAGAGGTTTGATAAGTGGACAGGCAGGTGTAACTCATCTTGAGGGAGTGCTTGGAGACCACCAAACTAAGTCCATGTTGTCAAATGCGCAATAACCAGCTTTCTCTGGAATTCACAATGAAGCATTGATGTGCATCGAAGAACCTTGCCCTAGCACTTCTATGCAGTATTCCTGTCAAGAACCTTAATTCATGAGTTGATGCCATTGTCCAGCATTGTTTCACATGACTTGCAGGTGTTGCCCTTTTTAAGGTCTTGTCAGTCCATAAGAAATATGCTTGGCACCCTTTCTCTGCCAAAGGAACACACTGTGCATTGTTTCTACCTGAGGCCTGCTGCCATCTATGAAACCTCTACATCATGCGTACAAATTTGTTGGGTGAAAGACAGGGTGCAACCTTCAGGCCAGGATTGTAGAGTGCTTGTGAGAACAGCTTGTCATTCACATAAGAACTTGGATACAGGTTACCTTTAATAATTTTGCAACAAAAGTAGATTAATCTCCAAACCTTTGTGTATATATTTAAGAAGGACTTGGGAGGAGACATTCCAAGACTCTATAGGGGCCAACTGCGAAGCACACATGAAGTAAGCACGTATTTGTCTTTAGCGCAGTCATGCTTGCTTACTTGAGTGCAATCAGCCAGAGTAAAGGAGCCACACTCTTTTAAAGAGTCATCTCATTCCTCTAGCAGCACTACCCTGGTCACACACTAGCACGTGCAAACCCCCTTACACAACTTATATGCACTCTCACTGACATGCACTTGTACATTCACATGTACTTACACCCATTAAAATGCACAGACACACACCCAAATACATGCACTGTCATGCACAAATGTGCATACATGCAAGCACAAACACGCAAATAGGCACACATACTCACACCCACTAAAATGCTCCGATACCCACACATACACACCTTCATACACCCACACAGACACATGCCACATACATGCACTGTCATGCACAAATGTGCATACATGCAAGCACAAACATGCAAATAGGTACACAACCTCACACCCACTAACATGCTCTGATGCCCACACATACACATCTTCATACACCCACACAAACACACGCCACATACATGCACACAGGCACACTGACACATAGGCAAAAACATGCACACACATACACATACACAATGCCACATGCCATTTTCACAACTACAGTTTGTCAATAGCTGGAAGCAGCAAGTACTACTTGCCCTTGGGGTTGGCTTACCCAATATGGGTGATGGCTTCCAGTAGCCACTATGCCCTTAGAAAAAATATTCTCCACTTAAGAAGCAGGTGACTGCAAAGAAGAGCCACAGAGACTGAGAAGAAAGCCCCCTGGAAGGACCCACCTCCTCTTTGCACACTGTGATATTTCTTTTAGAAATTGGCTTGTCTGATACCTCCAAGACATGATGAAAGTGTATCTAGGTGCATGCAGTTTGAAATCTCAGAAGGGGAAGGAATAGAACAGCACTGAGAGAATACAGAGCTATAAAAGTACCTAAACCTCAGGAGCAGGATTACACAGAAGGAATTTCTAGAATTTCTCATTCGCATGAAAAGACTCATGAACAGAGAAAAGCAAATAGGGTGCACCTTAAAACTTTGATTGCTTTGCTGAGCAGTCCTTTTATATTGTTGAACAAGAAACAGAAAGTTTGGTGGCCATCTTTGACTTGTCTCCTATCAACATTCATTAATGGCCAGTAGCCACCAGAAGATGGGCTCCTGGCATATGTGGAAATTGTGGCATAAAGTACATTTGCTCAGCTATAAGCAAATCACCATATTGGCTTCTTGCAGGAGACTCCTGCAGAAATCCAAGACCTCAGCCACCTCTTGCCCGCAACCTCTGAGAATCCCGGCAACAAGGGGGAGGTGCTTTACTGCCCAAGCTGTCCTTGAAGAAAAGAGGAACCTGTAATGTCAGTGTGCCCTATCCCCACTGGAACCCTATGACCTCATAAAAACCCAACATGTCGTGTTTTCTGTGAGGACAGATGGAGGAGGCACCAGACCTGTATGATGCTTGCTGGGGTGAAGCAGGGAAGAAGCACATGGGCAAGCAGGGAAGGGTGGAGCAAAGGGGTCGGGAGGAGAAGCAATGGGCAAGGGGCAAGGAGAGGATAAGCAACGGGTGAGAGAGCAAGTGGAGTGGGTGGGAGAGAAGCACTTGGACGAGAAAGCAATGGGGAAATGTACGAGGGCAAGAGCAATTTGGAGGAAGGCAGGGAGAATCACATAGATAACAGAGAGCAACACGGAGTGCAGGAGGAGAAAAGTACATGAGGGAAACAACCCAAAAATCATGCACTCTTATGGAGCTCATAAACGAAAAGAAAAAGGTAGTGATTGAAAAGCAAGCAGTGGAAGCAGAGGCCAGCCAATCGAAAGTGATGGTAAAGAAGTGTACTGATCAAATCCACAACCATTGATTTGATATATCTTTTACTAAGAGCTAAACACCAGCATACGGAGTGAAGGTAGAACACAGCCTCGCCAGCTCCGGTTACTTGCATCCGCCGGTCCTAACTCCTGTAGGATCTAGAATAAGGCAAATGCACAGACTAACAGCAAAATACAAACAATAACAGTATATAATGCACGTGCAATATATACAAGGGTTCCGTGCATACACACGTGTAAGTAAAACATACTCACGCGCACTCGGCATGGGCACAAACATAAATGTAATAAATAAAACACAACACACCTTCCCCTTTATAATAGACAAAAAAAAAAAACTACAAAATTAAATTCACTCAATGGAATCTGTCTCACAAACAAAATCCAACTGGGTTAAAACCACATTGTCTTGTTGCAACCCAAAATGTGGATCTACAGTATTTCTGCCACCATTCTTCTCCTCAACCTTCTTAGATGCTACAACCTCCTCACTCAACAAATCAGATTCAACCATGCCTCGACTTTCCTGCGTTTCTCCCACATTACCTACTTCTTCCTCCATTTGCACATCCTCCTCTCTGAGATCCTAACTGTAATGTAAGTCATGATCATTACCATTCTCCTGAACCAAATCTTCATCAAAATCAAATTTAGATATGCCACTGCTACCAGTATTTTTCCTGGAACAATAATCATTTTTTTAAACAGCAATGCGCCTGAGGTTCCATACATTACCATTGCTTAACAACTCAGCATTCCTTAAAACCTTGATAACCTCCAAAGGATCAGACAATTGGCTTTCGCCTTTAGTAACCTTCCAATGTTTCTTAACTTTGACCAACATACCAACTCTAATAACATTATCATACCCTCTCTTGAGATCAAACATCTGTTTGTACTTAAGGTGCTTAGCCAAAATATTCTCCCTTATCTTCTCCACTGATAAGGCAGCATCTTCCTTCTGAATCAACCACTCAAGATTACATTTAGTCCTGGCTTCTCTACCTCTCATAACTTCAAAAGGTGAAGTTTCCAAAAGTCTCATGGTTAGTTGTTCTATACATACATCCACAGAGCCTTAAAAACTTGCATATCCCATTCACCGCCATTCTTGATAGCTAGTTGAATGGCATTCTTGAGAACTCTATTAAACCTCTCAGTCATGCCATTCCCACTGGGATTATACAAGGAAATAGTCCTATGTTTAACACCAATCTTACTGAAATAATCTTTAGCTAATTTAGACATGAACTGTACCCCATTGTCACTGATAATCTGTACAGGCAATCCCTCATGCACGAAAACCCTGTCAAGAAATGTAAGCACTTCCTCACAATATATTATTTTTGTATGATTTTGATTACAGGCCACCTGGAAAACACATCAATAAGTGCGATAATGTACTTAGCTGGGGAACCGATCTGGCCTATATTGTTAATAGCCACTGTGTGCCACGGTTTAATTGGAATTATAAGTTCTTATATGTTAGGTCTCAAGGTTTTGAGAGACTTATCTGAATTTGCACACCACACACAATTTCTCACAATTCTTTCAGAACACTTGTCAATGCCATGCCACCAATACCATCTTTTGACTCTTTGTTTTGTCTTAACAATGCCTGCGTGCCCTTCATGACACAACTTCACAATTTTAGTATGAAAAAGAGAAGGAGGAATTACTTTGTCACCTATTTACACAGTACCTTGTACAACTGATAGTTCATTAATCACTTCATAAAAATCTTTCAAATCCTTCACTATCTGGTGTTTCACTGGCCAACCCTGTTCTACAAAGACAATAAGTTGCTGCAAATTAGAATCTAGAGAATATTGTGTCTTCCATTCTTCTTCATCCACTGGTGTTACACCGTGATCATGGATTAATGCAATATGGAAATCTTCCCACTCATTTTCTTGACATTCATGTAACTCATGTAACTTTTATATCTTCTTATTCTTTCTTGCAAACATCTGCCCAAAGAAATTTTACTTTACACTTCAACAATTGTCTAATGTTAAATTTTATTGGAAAAGCCTTTGATGAATTTTGCATAAAACTCCACTTACCCAAGGAAGGATCTAACTTCATCCTTATTGTCGGTGTGGAGCATTTTGAATAGCTTCAACCAGAGATGGTTTGGTGGCGACCCCTTCTCTACATAAATTTGCATTTAGAGTGCTCCACTGTCAGACCACTTTCTTTCAAAATAGTTAAGACCTCACCCAAAATCTTCTCATGCTCACTGCGGTCCTTTCCAAACACCAAAATGTCATCTTGAAAGCATCTGACATTCATATGCTTATCAAACAGTTGAAACATAATTCTTGGAAAATAGCAGCAGCCGCTGCTAGTCCAAAAGGCGTCCTTTTAAATTGGAAGCAACCAACGAGCATGATAAATGCAGTCAAACATTTACTCTCTTCATTTAACACTATTTGATGATATGCTGCTGAAAGATCAATTGTAGAAAACCATCCAGCACCCTTTACCAGAGCTAACATTGCTGAAATTTTAGGAAGGGGAAATTTGTCCACCACAATGTTGTTATTTAAGTGGCGCAAGTCAATGCATATTCTTATTTTCCCATTACTCTGTCTTGCAACCACAATTGGAGAAATCCATTCGGAAGACTCAGTGGGTTCATTTATGTCAGCCTTAACCAACTTCTCCAATTCCTTTTCTACTTCCGTTCTGAGAGAAATAGGAATATTCCTCACTTTATGTATTTTGGGACATGCATCTTTTAAAAAAATAATGCTATGCCCAAAATTCTTGAACTTCCCTATTGCACCGGAAAACACCTCTGGGAAATGCTTTAAAACTTCTGCACCAATGATTTCACCCTCACCCATAATCATAACCGGATCAGAATTGTTGGGATTTAAAATTATATTTAGCTCTCCCTGGTCTTTCCAACTCAAAACAGAGAGTCCTTTCTTAGAGATGTATAGCTTCCCAAAAGACTCCCTATTCATGAATCTGAAAACTAAAGGTCTATACCTAATAATGCCTATTTTTTCTCCAGAAAATCCTTCTGGGGGAATATCTGTATGCAACAATTTCTCTCCTAACGACTTTACAAACATTGTTCTCCATTTATTTTCATTGACAATGGTATAAAGACAACCAGAGTCTGCAAACATTTGTACCTCCACACCTCCAATCGTCATCAAACATAAGGGTTTTTTTCCTTCCCCCTATACTACTATCAGTAACATTCAAAATGAACAACTCCTTGGACTCGAATTATCTTCGTTTTCATCTGAATTGTAAATAGATGGGGGCTTTTTTACAAGCACCTTGTGACAACAGTGCGTCACTTTTTGTGACGCACCGCTGGCGCAACCTCCTGCCCCATATTTACAAGGACACGCAAAGCCACCCTACAAGGCTTTTCCTGTTCTTGTAAATAAGGCCCCTTCTCAGACAACACTTTGCGTGAAAGGGGTGTGACATGGGTGTTGATGTGGGTGTTCCCACGCACCTCCCATGTATTCCGAGCATTTCCAGATTTACGAGAATTCGTAAACCTGGAAATGCGTCAGAATGGTAGGCCATCCTATGGGTGGCGTACCGAGGCGCAACAAGGAGAAATATATACATTACACAGTAACTCCTGATATTGTTTTTGTGCAGGAAGGTACCCCGCCCTGCACAGAAACAATCTCCCAGCAACATGGCACCCTTGCACCATGGCGCGAGGGTGCCTGCGTGGCGCATGGCAGGCGATTGCACGCCAGCGCAGGGGAATGCACAGGGATGCGTAATATTCAGACCCCCCCAGGATATTGCGGCATAGATTTGCAAATTTTGTGGTACAAAAATTAAAATTTAGCGGCATTATTGCGGCACTATTTTACTCGTAATCATTCCTTTTCAGTCTTAAATCAATGGAAACTGTTTTAGCAGAGTATTCCACTTTCAAATGGGCATGTTTAAAGTGTCTGAGAGTATTTGTTTGCTATGCTAAGTCCCCTAGTCCTGTAATGGCAGCAACATTTTTCTCATGTTGCTGGCAGCGAATCATAGAACTTGCATGACTCTGACTTCTGCAGGAGCGAGACGGCCCAAGGGAAATAAAGATCCCAGGGCCAATCATAACTCTCTACTTTTAAATTGGCGTGCCCGCGAGAGTCTAAGACTCTCTTGCAAGCCTAAATCCACCCGTGCAGAGTCCCAAAACAAGAAGAGAGGGGATGTGTTGGTGCCCAAAGCTGCTCCCCGCTTCCTGTCTACTCTCGCCCCAGAACAGGGTGCAGGCACCCCTACCCTGACCAGTGGCATCAACCCTTCTGCTCTCCCGCCACTGACCCTGCTTACAAGCCTACATCATGGTGTGCTGTAATTTGATTATCTCACGGCTGCTCATGCACTTAAAACTGCAAAGTAAACAACAAGTTTCACACATGATTATACTGATGACCCCCCCATACCCCCACGTTCCACCCACCACCACCCCCTCCTCCAGGGCACAAGTCCTAAAAAAAAGAAGTGGGGGGACTAACCAAGTTAGGAAGTATGCAAGTGACATCATGGCATGTGCCACCATTGCACATGACGCCACGACGTGTGGCATTGCATGTGGGATCACAGGAAGTGATCTCTCTGGAAGTGACATCAGATATTAAGACCTCACACATATGTTTATCAGGTATATCATGAGTACATTTAGGCACATTATGAGATTTAACAAATTAGATTTTGCTTAGGGCTTGTGCCAAAAAAAGTAGTGCAATCCCATCGCAAAATCTGGGCCTCAACTAATAACATTTTTTTTTTCAAAGCCTTGCCACAAAGAAATTGGCAACAAGGAGTAGCATGGCAGTAAAGCTCTACTGCTTAATTGGTTGTAAAGTCTGCATTTTAAAATATTTTATGGGGTTAAGGCATCTGCTACAGAAGTGCCCAGTAAATCTCAGTGAATAATAATAATGGTGAGATAACTCTGGAGGTTAAAGCATTTGTTGGAGAGATGTGTGTTTTGTGTAGTCCCATATCTGCATCAAAGCAGTATAGAAGGTTAATGTGTCTCCTGCAAAGCATATCACGTAACATGCAGATGACAGATTTTTATTTTATGTAGCTAGGTATGTAAGTTACTGCTCTGAACACAGAGATCGTTTTGTTAATTGCAGTTCATAAATTATAATTCTTCTAATATAGCACAGTGAGCTGTGAAGGACATGTGACTCCCACACCTTATAACCCTCACTGACTCATGTAACACATCTTGTACATTGATTTACACACTTACATGATTTATTATCAATGTCTAATGTGTATGTTATGTAAAGCGCTCCGACACCCTGCACTGGGATGAGTAGCGCTATAAAAGAAATAAAATAGTACTATTTTAATTGTTATTTTTGTAAATACTTGAACTGACCAACACATTTGACATTCTTACAGTGCATGCACTTACTTACATAAAGGGACTGAATAAAGTCAAAAGCATGCCTCTCTTAAGTACCTGTGAAGAGATAACAAGCTGTGTGCTTTTGTTTCCCCACTGTTATATTTGCATTTAAGTGAGGTTCCAGGACACGCCGAGTCAGGAAACTCCATCAAAAGAAGCCGCCTGATGGCCCCTTAACTTGGCCTTTATCTTTGACACAGCTGGAGGTGACAATAAAAAAAAGCCCCCCTTGCTGCCTGCACGTTGTTGCTGAAAACTCAATCCAGTAATTGCCCTGCACGCGTGGCGCGTGAAAGGGAGTATTCCTGTTCTGAAAGCTTTCTGCCCCCCAGCCGCCAAGCCCTGATTTTGAGGGCGCTTTTGTAAAAAGCGCAGCCTTTTTACAAAAGTGCTGATTTTGCAATTGTTTTGCAAATCGAGAAATCCTGGAGGGTCTACATATTGTTGTAAATATGACATACCCCATGTTAGAACTGGGGGTCTCTAGTTGGCAATGGTATACACCTTTGACCAAATAGGGACCCTTGCTCCTAGTCAGGGTAACGGGGATACACTACTAAAATAACCCGTGCTCACCCCCTTGGTAGCTTGGCACGAGCAGACAGGCTTATCTCAGAGGCAGTGTGTTAAGCATTTGTGAACACATACAGTAATACAGTGAAAACACTACAGATGGACACCACACAGGTTTTATAAAAATAAGTATGCTTTATATAGACTTATCACAAGACCACAAACGACAAAAATCCACAATACTGTAATCAATAACAATTCTTCAAGATGGTAGAAAGAGTTCAAAAATAGGTTATTCACTTAAAAGCAGTCTTTAGCAACAGATAACCTCAACTGGAGTTATCACGACGTCGAGGTCAAAGAAATCCCAAAGTACGGCGCCGACCGCGAGGTGCGCGGCGTCGGGCCCGGAGTCAAAACAGACCCACAAAGAACAGTACCTTGGAAAAGCGAAAACAAAGACAGCTCACGGCGTCGGGCAGGTGCGGCGTCGTTGGCGCGTTGCGGCGTCGGTTCCTTGCTTCGGGGGAGATGATGCGTCGGGACCTGGATGCTTACGCAGGCAGGGGAGGCGTCGGTTCCTGACCGGAGAGGAGGTGACGCCACGATGGCGCCGAAACCACGGTTCCGTACGATGTCACGATATCGATGGATTCTTGACCACCCACGTCGACGATCGGCTCCGCGATGATGTCGGCTTCGGAGTCGATGCGGCACAGCAGCAGGTGTCGGGCCGGCGTCGCAAGTCGGAGCAGCGCTCACGGCTATGGCAGGCTTACGATGTTGTTCGCTGGCGTCGATGTGGCACAGCGGCCGGCGTCGGGTCTACGTTGCAAATCGGAGCAGCGCTCACGGCTTCGATGCAGAAGACGGCGTCGCTCGCCGGCATCGGTGTTGCAAATTCCTTCTGTAGCACCAGAACAGCAAGTTCCAGATGCAGGCAAACAGAAAGAGTGAAGTCTGGTATCCCTGAGACTTCGGTCAGGAGGCAAGCTCAAATCAAGCCCTTGGAGTAATATTCTGCAAGATGATGAAAGTTCTTTAAAAGTTCCATCTCCTCTCCTTGGCACTGAAGACACCACTGTAGGCCAACCCAGCAACACAGCACACTGGCATGGGGGCAGTCCAACTCCTACAGCTTCCTTTGGTTCTTCTCCTTGGCAGAGGTCCGTCTTGTTGTTCCAGAAGTGATCTAAAGTTCTGGGGTCAGGGCCCCAATATTTATACCCCTAAATCCTTTGTCCTCTGAGGGCAGAGGGGCCTTTACCTGGTCCAAACCAGTTCTGTGCAGTCCTGGAGCACTTTGTTTACAGGACTCCTTCTTTCCTTTGACAGTGTGGGCCAGGGACATCAGACGCACCACAGGAGGTGGAGCCAGCATTGTGGAAGGCAGGCACAGCCCTATTCAGACCCAGGTGCAACTCCTCCCACCACTCTACATGCAGATAGGTCTATTCAGCCCTGTGCTGACTCACCCTGTCTCCTGGAATCCCTCCCAGCCCCTGTCACTCGCAAACCAGACAAGGAATACACAACCTAGCAGAGGCAGGCTTGAACAGTTAGGCAAGAAAATACCTACTTTCTAAAAGTGGTATTTTCAAACACAGAATGTTAAAACCAACTTTACTAAAAGATGTATTTTATCATTCTGAGTTCAGGCATACTAAACTCGAATTTCTACCATGTTCCCTGGGTCAGTTAGGATTATAAAATGTTATAATCAAACTGCCCATTCTGGCCTATGGGGAACAGGTAGCCTTGTAATAGTGAAAAACGAAAATGGCTGTAGTTCACTATTAGGTCATGCCACACACACCAGGGCATGTCCTACCTTATACTTACAATGCACCCTGCCCTTGGGCCTACCTTAGGGGTGTCTGATCTGAAGATAAGGGAAGGTTTAGGGACTGGCAAGTGGGTGCACTTGCCAAGTCGACATGGCAGTCACAGACTGCAAACAGGCTCTGCAATGGCAGGTCTGAGACACACTTTACAAGCTGCTTCTGTGGGTGGCACAACCAGTGCTGCAAGCCCACCAGCAGCATTTGATTTACAGGCCCTGGGCACACCTGGTGCACTATACTAGGGTCTGACAAGTAAATCAAATGATCCAATCATGGAGTCACTAATCAATACATCAATTTACCATAGGGAGAGCATATGCACTTTAGCACTGATCAGCAGTGGTAAAGTTCCCAGAGTCATAAAATCAACAAAAACAGGTCAGAGAAAATACAGGAGGAAGGCAAACAGTTCAGGGATGACCCTGCAAAAAGGGCCAAGTCCAACACAACCCCCTTCCAGCCAAAACGCAGGGTAGACCAATCACTACCTTGATGGGATTCCCTGCTTTGGGCGATAGAACATGGACCCTGGCCCGCAACAGCAGGGGCATACTCCAGTTCTACGCCATTCTGAACCCATTTGGATCCCTCTGTCCATACTCTCAGGGCCCACCAAGCTAACCCCTGGGGAACCCTTCTCCTCACCTGTGGACACCATCTGTGCAGCACCTAACCTTATCTTGCTCACAGGTGTGTCCCAACAGACAGACAGCAAGCCACAGTGGCCACTGACAGTGGTCAGTGATGAGACCCAGGCCTTATGCCTCTCAGGGCTCTCAAACCTCTGTGGCGTCAGAGAGCGGGGGGCAGTAGCCCCAGGTGCTTGGCACCCTTTGTCCACTCTCCCTCTTGTCAGGTCAGGTATGACATCCTGACACTGACCCACCAGCCCCGGGCCTGTACCTGGCGGCTGGACAGGAGACTGGGGTGGGCTTTCCCACACCCGGTCCTCCTCCTCCTCGTTGGGGCTCTGTACCCTCCCACCTGGAGTGGTACCCCCTTCCAGAATTGCCAGGGCACCTGTGGCAGGTGTCCTGCACAATTCGCCCACCAGTTCAGGGGTTCTATCCTGCAACTGGGCGTCCAGGTCAGGGGGGACACCCCGAACCTGGCCCTCCAACCTAGGGTCTAGACCCTCCAGTTGAACCGGGGTCAGAGGCGAGGGCTCCCTCCCTCTGCACCCCCTTCCAGAGTGCTGTACCCTCCCACCTGGAGTGGTACCCCTAGAAGACCAACCGGTCAGGACACTGTTTACAGTTGTCCCTCCCTCCAGGTCAGACAACACCTGAACCTGGCTTCCTAACCCAGGGACCAACCCCTGCAGTTGAATACTTGCCCGGCGCACCAGGACTTCATGGGGAGCACATATGCCCCCCGAGGGTGACACACAGCTCATGTGTTGTGTGACAGTCTGTCTGGCGCAGATCTTCTGGCCCGTGTCCATCTGACAGTGCGTGAAGATCCCCCAGGACAGAAGTGGTGTCACCATGGTCATTCACTGGTGACTCAGCCCTTCTGGCTGGCACCTGACCCACTGGTTCTTCCACTGGGGACTCTTTCCCCCTCTCACCCCTCAATCTGGACTTCTGCACCCTCCACTTAGGAGTGGCACTGCCAGACACCAGAACTGATGGAGGCCTGCTTACAGACACTCCCAGTTCACCAGACACTAGGGGATCCCCCTCAACGGGTGGCCCATCAGGACAGACTAGGCTCCCCACCTGGTGTTCCCTTACAGAACCATCCAGGCCCTGAGACTGGGTTTCTGGCACCTGGGGACACGCAGCCCCACACTCACTCCGTCTCCTCTGAGACAGGACGTGAGCCCCTACACCCCTCCCACTACACCGGGACCTAGCTGGGCTACTCTGAACCATTTCCACCACTCTGGGTTGGAAGATACCTGAGCCACTCCCCTTAGGGTCATTCCCCAATGCCTCTTCAGACCCTCTGGAATCCACCAAAGGTCTGCCTCCTGGTGAGCTCCCTGGGGTCAGAGAACTCACTCTCCAACAGGTGTTGGCATAGCTCTGGAAAACAGGGACTTACAATATGCTCTCCCACAATTGGATCACACAGCCTCCTACAAGGGTTAACCAAACTATCCTTCACCTCACCATCCAGTGCCTCGGACACGTACTCCACACCACTCTCCTGAGATTGGCAAGACAGTATCAGACTGTCTCTGTCACTCAACCCACACTCTTCTGGGCGGTCTCCACATTCACACACCAGGACTTCAACCATGGGGGAAGGTCCCTCCCTCCTCCTCTCAGCTAGAGTCAGTCCCTCCCAACACTAGGACCATGAACCCCTGCGCCAGTGCCCCAATCTACTTCCGGGACACTGCACACCACTGGAGCAACCTCAGATCCTTGAACCTCCTGGTGTATGTTAACCCCCTCCAAGTCAGGCGCCACATCTCTGGGTGTGTGTACTACCACCTCAGCACTATATAACTCAATATTGCTGCCACCATCTGAGCTGGATTCCACCTCCAACTCAGCAAAGCTCACTTCCTGAGCTACACAATTTTCTTGTTGCTGGGCTGGGACCTTCATGGCCTCAAGCCTCTCCAGCTCCAAATCAAGCTCTCTCATTCTCAACTCATGTTCCAATCTCATTCTCTCTCTCTCCAAGGCTAACTTGTTATTTTCAAACTCCAGCTTCTTATTCTCTAGGTCCTTTTGACTCTCCATTTTGAGCCTGGCCAGCTCCATTTTATGCCTTCTACTTCTCTCCCTATCCTCCAGCTCTCCTGGGGACAGTTCTTTGGAAGAAACACTGCTGCCTGGCGGGGTAGGTACTTTCTCCCCCCCTGGACCCACTGGCCCATGTAGCTGCTCTTCTGCCTCCTCCACAGGGTGCTCCACATTTTCAGATGCATTTCTTGCTTCCACCCAGGCCCTCAGCGCCTTGTGGAACTCATCCTTTTTGGTGAGGCCTGTAATAGCAACTTTAAATTTCCTACAGAAGGCTTTCAGCTATTTGGCATTATAGGTATCCAACCTCTCTTCCTCAAACTCTGGATCCATAGATGCAATAGATGCTGGTGGACTCATGGCAATAAGAATTGGCAGTTCTCAGAAAAATAACAGTCCAAGGAGAAAATAAATTCTACCAAAAAGGTATGGGGTTGCGTTTGGTCTGCACTCATTACTAGTGTACACCAAACACTGTATATGAGTCACAAATGCAAGTCCAGAATCCTCACCGCTGACCACCAATGTTAGAACTGGGGGTCTCTAGTTGGCAATGGTATACACCTTTGACCAAATAGGGACCCTTGCTTCTAGTCAGGGTAAGGGGGATACACTACTAAAATAACCCCTGCTCACCCCCTTGGTAGCTTGGCACGAGCAGACAGGCTTATCTCAGAGGCAGTGTGTTAAGCATTTGTGAACACATACAGTAATACAGTGAAAACACTACAGATGGACACCACACAGGTTTTATAAAAATAAGTATGCTTTATATAGACTTATCACAAGACCACAAACGACAAAAATCCACAATACTGTAATCAATAATAATTCTTCAAGATGGTAGAAAGAGTTCAAAAATAGGTCATTCACTTAAAAGCAGTCTTTAGCAACATATAACCCCAACTGGAGTTATCACGACGTCGAGGTCAAAGAAATCCCAAAGTACGGCGCCGACCGCGAGGTGCGCGGCGTCGGGCCCGGAGTCAAAACAGACCCACAAAGAACAGTACCTTGGAAAAGCGAAAACAAAGACAGCTCACGGCGTCGGGGAGGTGCGGCGGCGTCGGCGCGTTGCAGCGTCGGTTCCTTGCTTCGGGGGAGATGATGCGTCAGGACCTGGATGCTTACGCAGGCAGGGGAGGCGTTGGTTCCTGACCGGAGAGGAGGTGACGTCACGATGGCGCCGAAACCACGGTTCCGTACGATGTCACGATGTCGATGGACTCTTGACCACCCACGTCGACGATCGGCTCCGCGATGATGTCGGCTTCGGAGTCGATGCGGCACAGCAGCAGGCGTCGGGCCGGCGTCGCAAGTCGGAGCAGCGCTCACGGCTATGGCAGGCTTACGATGTCGTTTGCTGGCGTCGATGTGGCACGGCGGCCGGCGTCGGGTCTACATTGCAAGTCGGAGCAGCGCTCATGGCTTCGATGCAGAAGACGGCGTCGCTCGCCGGCGTCGGTGTTGCAAATTCCTTCTGTAGCACCAGAACAGCAAGTTCCAGATGCAGGCAAATAGAAAGAGTGAAGTCTGGTATCCCTGAGACTTCGGTCAGGAGGCAAGCTCAAATCAAGCCCTTGGAGTAATATTCTGCAAGATGATGAAAGTTCTTTAAAAGTTCCTTCTCCTCTCCTTGGCACTGAAGACACCTCTGTAGGCCAACCCAGCAACACAGCACACTGGCAGGGGGGCAGTCCAACTCCTACAGCTTCCTTTGGTTCTTCTCCTTGGCAGAGGTTTGTCTTGTTCCAGAAGTGATCTAAAGTTCTGGGGTCAGGGCCCCAATATTTATACCCCTAAATCCTTTGTCCTCTGAGGGCAGAGGGGCCTTTACCTGGTCCAAACCAGTTCTGTGCAGTCCTGGAGCACTTTGTTTACAGGACTCCTTCTTTACTTTGACAGTGTGGGCCAGGGACATCAGACGCACCACAGGAGGTGGAGCCAGCATTGTGGAAGGCAGGCACAGCCCTATTCAGACCCAGGTGCAACTCCTCCCACCACTCTACATGCAAATAGGTCTATTCAGCCCTGTGCTGACTCACCCTGTCTCCTGGAATCCCTCCCAGCCCCTGTCACTCACAAACCAGACAAGGAATACACAACCTAGCAGAGGCAGGCTTGAACAGTTAGGCAAGAAAATACCTACTTTCTAAAAGTGGTATTTTCAAACACAGAATGTTAAAACCAACTTTACTAAAAGATGTATTTTATCATTCTGAGTTCAGGCATACTAAACTCGAATTTCTACCATGTTCCCTGGGTCAGTTAGGATTATAAAATGTTATAATCAAACTGCCCATTCTGGCCTATGGGGAACAGGTAGCCTTGCAATAGTGAAAAACGAAAATGGCTGTAGTTCACTATTAGGTCATGCCACACACACCAGGGCATGTCCTACCTTATACTTACAATGCACCCTGCCCTTGGGCCTACCTTAGGGGTGTCTGATATGAAGATAAGGGAAGGTTTAGGTACTGGCAAGTGGGTGCACTTGCCAAGTCGACATGGCAGTCACAGACTACACACAGGCTCTGCAATGGCAGGCCTGAGACACACTTTACAAGCTGCTTCTGTGGGTGGCACAACCAGTGCTGCAAGCCCACCAGCAGCATTTGATTTACAGGCCCTGGGCACACCTGGTGCACTATACTAGGGTCTGACAATTAAATCAAATGATCCAATCATGGAGTCACTAATCAATACATCAATTTACCATAGGGAGACCATATGCACTTTAGCACTGATCAGCAGTGGTAAAGTACCCAGAGTCATAAAACCAACAAAAACAGGTCAGAGAAAATACAGGAGAAAGGCAAAAAGTTCAGTGATGACCCTGCAAAAAGGGCCAAGTCCAACACCCCTGTAATTTGAAAGTGCTGCAGCGTGGCGCAGCCAAACGGCCTGCGGCGCCGCGTTGCAGCACTTTCTTGTAATTAAGGCCCTAAGTCTTTTTACCTTTCCTTCCTCATCACAGGAGCTACAATCATCCACGCACTTAACCTGACTACCCTTCTTTTTCTTACAAACTTTAGCAAAATGCCCCACTATGCCACATGCCGCACACTTTTGTTTGAGTGCAGGGCAAAATTTACTGGATGCAAGATGTGAGCTATTGTCACAGCGATAGCACTTGAAATTCACTTTCTTTTTCTGGAACTCTTGACTTTTTACATCCTCGTTTTTAAATTTATTAAAAGACCTGGCTTTAACTTTAGTTAAAACCTCTTCAGAAAACTCCTTACATTCACTTTTTAATGCACTAGCACTGCGGCTGGAAAGCTTCCCCTTTCTTACTATAGCTAGAATATCCTTTAGCTCAGCATCTCCATTTATCCATAGCCTTTCCTGTATAGCTGGATCTTTGGTATGGATAACTACCTGATCTCTAATGAGTTGTTCCTGTAAATGATCACATTTACAATCACTCGCTAAGTTTCTTGATACCGCAACATACTCATCCACAGTTTCATTAGCATCCTGTTTCCTTCTGAAAAACTTATATCTCACAACACCAATGCATGCTTTGGGTGCAAAATGGTTGTCAAAATCCTTAAATTTTTCATCAAAAAACATTTACATCTCTACCACCTGGTATCTTAGACATTTCTTTCTACACTTTCAAACCCCGTGGCCCCACAGAATGTAAATATATTTTCTTTTTCCTTGCTGCAGGCATTTTTCCATGCACATCAATAGTATCTACAAAATTTAAGAAATAGGCCTTCCACTTCTCCCATTGCATGCATGGACTTCCACCTGCCGGCTAAAACGCTTTCAGGGGCTTTAGTGAAAAATTGTATGTAGCCATATTGAAAACCACAAATTAAAACGAGTGTAAATGTTTTCCTAAGGTAAGTTAAAAAAGATTAAACCCTGGATAAACGTCCAAACTTCACCCAAAGGGACTAGCTTACTTATCCTACACAAAGTATGGGTAATAGCTCAGTATCTGCATAGCGTTCAAAAACAAATTACCCAATAAGTACTGCCCCCAGCTTTTATATGCCAGGCTTCACTCAGCTTTGATATGCCTCATCCACATGTAAGACGCTTTGGCACTGACAGACACAACAAATAAAACCATCAGCATGTGAACTGCCGGTAAACTGCACCAGATAAGCGCTGGGAACTTCTCACAACCAAGATGGCAGCAGGTCTAGCTGTGCATGTTACGTATGAAATGTGAGCAGCGTTGCGTTCCACGATTAAAATAAACAAACGCTTGTTCACAAAGGCTCAAAGACGCACAAGCCCAAGGATCCAGGCATGCGCGTCCACAGGATTCCAGCAACGTCACACACGTTTTACGTTCCAAGCGTGAAGCATCAAAGCATTTGCCGAAACGTCACAATGAGGCCAGAATTCAAGGCTCGAACATCACTTGAAGGAATGCACAGCAGTGGAACTTTGAGGTACCTTCAAAAGATGCCGCCAGGCATCAAGAGGTACTGTTGCAATGTAGTAAGGTTGCGCATGTACTGTATTCCAACCCTCATGTAAAGGAATCCTTAAGTAATGGTTTCCAAGTAAGCTGCTCCAGCACCCTTAACACTCTGTAGGACACGGAATCCAATAAAATCTGATTGAGGAAAAGTTTCCAAAAATCTCAAAAAATTCCCAAATAATCCTTTTCTTCCAAGAAGTGGGCTCTTGGTGTTCCAATAACTCTTCACCAAATTGTAATGATCAAATCCACAACCATTGATTTGATATATCTTTTATTAAAATCGAAACTCCAGCATACAGAGTGAAGGTAGGACGCAGCCTCGCCAGCTCCAGTTCCTTGCATCTGCTGGTCCTAACTTCCGTAGGATCTAGAACACAGCAGAGGCACGGACTGACAGTAAAATACAAGCAATAACATTATAATGCACATGCAATATATACAAGGGATTCGTGCATACGCCAGTGTAAGTAAAACATACACACACGCACACGGCACTTGCCCAAACATACATTTAATAAATAAAACACAAGAGGCACTATTCCATGGGAGGACAAACACTACTGGCAAGCTGGGACACGAATAAGAGGCAGGCCAATGAGAGTGACAGGAAAGCTAACCAATGGTAAGCAATAGGCAGCCTCTGTATGTTCTTGGTAAGCCCACAATATGTCTCGCAACAGACTGTGCATGCCTACAAATACCACAGCCTCACTCCTTCCACAGGCGATGAACCAATGAGGTGCATACCTGGGGAGGTCAGAGCCGTTGAAGCAACTAGACTTTGCATGCATCAGGTCTGGGGCCACCAACCCCCAATGTTAAGTTAGCTGGGTACTCCGAGTGTCAGTCGTCCTGGCATGCATGCATAACACTTTTTCCTATTTACAATAAATATATCACTAAAACCAAAGCATGTATAAAACTATTTGGCAAACCACCTTAAAAACAGCCCATGCCTCTTGTTATAAAAGTATATCTCTGTCCAGGAGGGTCCAGTAAACTATCATCCAAACTGCTCAGAACTGCTAAAGTTGTGTAGATGGACACTCAGTTTTATACAAATTACAAAAACAGAAACTAGCATTCCTATATGGTCTTATCTAATTGAAGCATATTCCTAGCTTTCAACTCTAAGAATGCCATAGCTCACTTCCTAGGACAAGCAATCGCATGACAGCAACAAGAGGTCCTGCAGTCAAACATCCCCAGTTCTTCATCCTATCCAGTTTCTACATAATCAAACGCCTCTGGATTTGGCTCAATGTGGTCACACGCCTATATAATAAGTAGTGGATATGGCAAGATGATTTGTTGGGCTGGGTATGTTTCTACTTAGGGGCCGATTCCGATTCCGGTTGGAAACCTTACCGACCGACATGGACCGGGAATGTAGACCGACCGACACGTACCGGCGCCTTACGACCTGCGCAGTACGATGCAATACGTGTGAATCACAACCGACTCGTACGGAACACAAGCCGCACGATCGACCCGTAGGGAAAACAGTGATTCGCCCGTAAACGTACCGGGAAACGTACCGACCGACACGCATCAGGAATGGACCCGACCGACACGTACCCGCGCAGTACGACCCGCGTAGTACAATGCAATGCGTGTGAAACGAGACCGACTCGCACGGAGCACAATCCGGAAGACCGAGACGTACAGAAAACAGTGACTAGCAAACAATATACTCCTTTGCGACCGACGCGTACGCCAACGATGAAACACAGCACAATGTCAGTGTGACAGACTCGGATTATCCCGCAAGAGCCACTGGCAGCGTCCGACCCGGTCAAATGAACGTCTCCATCATGCTCAACAAAACCAAAGGAAAAAAGACAAAAAAAGGACCAAACAAACAATGACAAAGCCAATAAAAAAATTTAATAAAAAAATGGAACAAAGACACACCCACAACTCCACCTACATAAAGGCCAGAAATCCCTACCATGATCCTTTGCAAACTACAGACATAGGACAGCAGACAACACCACCACACTGCAGAGACACACCACAACTCACACACCACACATCTACTACACCAGTTGCACCTCTCAAAAAATCAATCACACATTCACAGAGAAACTCACGCCCACCACACTCACTTACACCCTCACACACACATCAATACCCACAACCACCCAGCACCATGCCCCCTAAGAAGAATCCAAAGTTCACAGATAGTGAGTTGGAAGTCATGATTGATGAAATACTCAGAGTAGAGCCACAGTTGTTTGGCACATTGGTCCAACAGACCCCCATGTCACAGAAAACCAAGATGTGGGAGAGAATCGTCGACAAGGTCAACGCACAAGCACCTTGTCTGCGCACAAAGGACGATATTCAGAACAGGTACTATGATGTGCGCAGGAGGGTCAAGAAGCTCATCAACAGGGATCACGCCTTGAGCAAGCAGACTGGCGGTGGCCCTCCTGCCAAACCAACACACTTCAGGTCCTGGGAGGAGAAGGTGCGGGCCATCCTACCACCGGAGAGCATCCATGGATTAACAGGAATACCAGAGCCTGGTGAGTACACAACCAATATACGCAATATTGTGCGGCAATACACATATATCACTGTCAAGGGGACAGTGAAACCAAGTACTGTCAGCAAAGCCATAGCAACAGAAAGACAAGTATCCTGTGACGTGTATGCCAGTCAGACAAACACAATACCTGACATCTCATAGTAATATGGAACCATGACATAACATGTACAAACCTAACAACAAATACAGCAAGGCAGTGGCATAAATCACCAACAAACACTGTCAGCCATTTTGCCACCACTGTCACACTACCTCACAGGGAAGCTGATTCACAGGAAGGATGGTTTGGTATCTGGGAAGGTAGGTGTATCCGATAGCATGATGGGAGTGGTTGTCACAGCCAATAGTCCACATCCCACATGGACCACCAAGCTCACACTGAACCATGCACACCTCACAGGCAGTGGAAATGTACTGATAAGATGGCTGACACTGGGCTCTGCTGTGGGGAGCACAAGGCCCTGGTGAGACTTGTGCCCAAACAAACAACAGGACACCACAGCCTCACATCCTGAGTGTTAACTTCCACTCCCTGCTATGGAAGCATACTGTATGGTGGGATATCTGGCCTGGGGGGGAGGAGGACCACCAGCTCTGACTACATCTACCAGCAGCCCCCCTCACACACACCCCTCCCACCAACACCAAAATACACACCTGGGATCATGCTCCACAAGAGTGTGAGTGAAAAGCCACTTCCAAGATGTCTGACAATGGTGCTCTGCTGTGGGGAGCATAAGGCCCTGCTGGGACTTGTGCTCAAACAAACAACAGGACACCACTGTCAGCCATCTTGGTAGCGCCGTTACAGTACCTCACAGGGAAGCAGAGTCAAAAGGAAGGAAAGTTGGGTATGATGGGAAGGGGGGGTGTAGCCAAAAGTATGATGGGAGTTGTAGTCACAGCCAAAAGTCATCCTCCCACATGGCCCATCAAGCCCATCCTGAACCATGCTCACCTCACAGGGAGTGCAAAAGTACTGACAAGATGGCTGACTCTAGGCCCTGCTGTGGTGAGCACAAGGCCCTGCTGGGACTTGGGCTCAAACTAACAACAGGACACCACTGCCTGACATCCTGAACATTAACCTTGACTCCCTGCAATGGAAGCATGCCTCATGGTGGGATATCTGGCCTAGTGGGAAGGAGTACTGCCAGCTCTGACTACATCTACCAGCAGGTGCTTGCACACACACACCCCTCAACACAAACTCCACACAACTCACCTGGGATAATGCATTCCCTCAGACTCAATTAAAAAATCTCACAGAGATTTACCACACTGGGTTCTGCTGTGTGAAGCACATGGGCTTGTTGGGACTTGTGTTCAAACAAACACCAGGACACCACTGTCTGCCATCTTGTTAGCACAGGCACACCACCACACAGGGAAAATGAATCACAGGAAGGGAGGTCAGGTATTGTGGGAAGGTGGGTGTAGCCAAAAGCATGATGGGAGTTGCAGTCACAGCTAAATATCCCCCACCCACATGTCCCAGCAAGCTCACACTGAACTATGCACACCTCACAGGGAGTGGAAATGTACTGACAAGATGGCTGACACTGGGTTCTGCTGTGGGGAGCACGAGGCTCTGCTGGGACCTGTGCTCAAACAAACAACAGGACACCAATGCCTGACAGCCTGAAAGGTAACTTGCACTCCCTGCAATGGAAGCATGCTTCATGGCGGGATACCTGGCCTGGGGGGGAGGAGGACTGCTAGCTCTGACTACATCTACCAGCAGCCCCCGTCATACACACCCCTCCCACCAACACCAAAATACACACCTGGGACCGTGCTCCACAAGAGAGTGAGTGAAAAGCCACTTCCAAGATATCTGACAACGGCGCTCTGCTGTGGGGAGCATAAGGCCCTGCTGGGACTTGTGCTCAAACAAACAACAGGACACCACTGTCAGCCATCTTGGTAGCACCGTTACAGTACCTCACAGGGAAGCAGAGTCAAAAGGAAGGAAGGTTGGGTATGCTGGGAAGGGGGTTAGCCAAAAGTATGATGGGAGTTGTAGTCACAGCCAAAAGTCATCCTCCCACATGGCCCATCAAGCCCACCCTGAACCATGCTCACCTCACAGGGAGTGCAAAAGTACTGACAAGATGGCTGACACTAGGCCCTGCTGTGGGGAGCACAAGGCCCTGCTGGGACTTGGGCTCAAACTAACAACAGGACACTACTGCCTGACATCCTGAACGTAAACTGTGACTCCCTGCAATGGAAGCATGCCACATGGGGGATTACCTGGCCTTTGTGGGTGAAGGAGGTCCTGCAATGACTCCAAATGCTACCAAGGCCGGCTCAAAACACACCTTCTCAGCCAGAACAAATAGCACCCTTGGGACCAGTCACTCCGAAAGTGAATGCCCTGGCAAGATGGCTGACACATGGTCCTGATGTATGAATTGGCTGCAAGTCACACCTACGCACTGGCCAACTCAAACATATTTACACTCACAGCCATTGGAACTGTAGGTATCCTCTCACTGTCTGGGGATGCAGTGTCCCAGGGGTGTCCCCTGACCTGGCTGTGAAGGTGTGTCTCGTAGATGACAATTGGGGAGATGCAGACATAGTACATAGCACCAAGCACACACAATGTCACCTATACATCATTGACAGGGGACACCTGACAGTGACTAGAATGGACACACCCATATAGCTGACATTGTAGCATGGTGTCATTCCCAAAAGGTGCAGTTGTGAGCTGCATTTCAATCCCACATCGTTCTGCGTTGTATGCATCATTCACACAACACATCAGTCACTGTCATAGACACTCCAAACACAATGACTAACCTGGACTGCATTGGAGGAGGCATGCAACTCACAGCAGCAGAACTGCAACACACACACCCCTGGCCATCACTGTCATGAGCATGGAAAAGCAAGAGAGCTGCTGTGCTCAATCCCTCTCACCATGGAGGAAATTGACAAGACAAATGACGTTAGCACGTACAAAACTCAGCACCAACATCATCAGCTACGGTAACACCATGACCTGTATGAAATGAGATGTGAACTAGGAACACAGACAACCAAATAGTATCTCCCATTAGATCTCAGGCATACCGGACTGTGACCATGTTGTTCAGACACACCAATGTGACGCACAAAGACAAGCAAAAACTGCCACCACACATGCCCCAAGCTTGCAACATACCCTAAGTGGAATTGTACGTATGTCATCGTCAAAGCACAAATGTGGACAGGGATGACACAGCTGTGTCAGGCATGTGATGGAACTTGAGTAGCAATGGCCATGTACAGACAATTGATCAATACATGAGCTGGTCATGCACACAGCTTGACGTGCACATTGAAATGCCTCAGGTTGCCATGACAAACTGCCTCAACAATATCAACCTCTGTCTGTCACAACTTAGGACAATGCAATGTACAGACTCTCACAATGATGTCCAGTGGCAACTGTCATGTGTGTGAAACGTTGATGTGTGTAGAACCATAATATACATTGTGTGTCTCTTCCAACCACAGGGGATGCTGGGGACACAGCAGGAACTGAAGAAGAGTCCCAGTCCCAGACTCTGGTGGACCCTGAGCTCTCCGGTGTGAATCAGTCTCTGTCCTCTTCGGACGTCGACCACGAACGACCTGGCAACTCCGGTGTGAGTCATCGTGCAGCACCAGCAGTAGGAACATTAGCACCCCCTGCACCCACTCCTGCCACATCTGACAACAGACAGAGTACCCCTGCCGACACGGACAGACCAAGGCCACAGAAAACCGACGGCACAGGTACACAGGGCACCCTGGAAGCAACGGACACCACCACCAGCGCCAACATCCAAGGGGGCCCAGTGTTGCCTGTGACAGCCACGGCAGGTCCTGCCCGTGTGGGTAGGGGCGGTGGGAGGGGGGCAGGCAGAGGACACGGCCTGCAGAGGGGGCTGGACTGCATGATGAGCCACACCTGGGACGCATCATAGATGCGTACCATGAAAGCACCGGAAGTTTTGGCCAGGTGGTGGGGATCCTCAAGGACCTCAAACAACAGCAGGCTGCCCATCATGCCCGCTTGGACTCCCACATGTCCCGGGTGGAGACACACATGTCCCGCATGGAGTCCAAGTGGGACAAATTGGATGATCTAACAGCGGTGCATAGGGACATACTGACATGCCTCTGCCAGATTAGCGGCAATATGACCACACCTCCCTGTGCGCCCACGACATCTGTTGCCACAACATCCGCAACTGCCACAGGGAGGGAGGAGGACTCTGGCGGAGAGTCCTCGGCACCGCAGCAGCCTGCACTTGAGGGTCCCCCGAGAAAGAAGAGGGGTCGTCCGAAGAAGGGCAAGTGAGACGCTGATGGCCATGCACAACCCCCAGGAACTCAACACCTGTTCTTGATATTGATCTTTGTGTGCAAACCATTTAACCTTGTTGACTGACACCCAACTCACCCACTTGACATGGAGGGTCTAAGTTGGAACAATGCATCAAATTACTGTGGACTTTACTCTGAACATTTCATCTTCCAACACTACCAACTCACCTGTGAACTTTGGATTACCATCACACTGTACAGCACTTCCAATTACGTTCACTATCCTCACACATGTTTGTAAATAAAATGACAATCACACAATACTTGCCTCTGTTGTTATTTAAACTGGGATTTTGTCATGGAGATGATGATCTGCTAAAGAACACTGTGCATGCAAACTACTACAGCAATGTAAACACTGTTATGTGAGTCATGGTAATGTGACATATATGAGGGAGACACACCACTAGGGCAACACAACACATACTCACCATGGCCATCTAACTCATCGCCTACACTGATGTTGACAGGAAATACAGTGGAATGCACATACACCACACCCATCCTGAGTCAGTGGCAATCAGCCCACAGGTACAGAATGCAAATGACTGTTGGATGTTTGGATACAGACGAAGCACATCCCAAAGTGAAGCACAGGTTTATTAAAGATTTACAACCTGAGGATTCCACAACTGATGCAAGGTAACCTCACGTGACAGTGATCAAAAAGTAACCAAGTGGTAAACAATGAAAGTCCAGGGGTGTGTGGCACATCATTGGTTGGGACAACGACTACTTGCACTCTGGAACAGGAATCTGGGTGTCGGGGTTCAGACCTCACCATACAGCAGCCAAAGTACCCTGTGAAGGACAGACAGAAAACACAATCAAATACACAGATTTACAGCATACAACTACAATATACATGCCCAAAACAAATCCCAAGCTACGTAAACACAACCCAGTAATCAGGTAAACACTGTTTGGGAGTACAGACTACCTGAAAGGACACATCACTGCAAGCATCCTGTCAAGTAGCACACAGCCACACTCAAGCAGCACCAGTGCACCACCAACATATATCAGGCAAACACAATACTTTGACAACACATCACTGTATACTGACATTCATGTGAAGAAGTTGTGGATCAGCTGGGTCCGAACATCACCCTCACCCTCATCATCACTGGCATCATGCCCCAGGGCAGGATCCTCCACGGCTGGCGGATGTTGGTCATCATCATCTTGGATGAGAGGCAACTCCTTCCTCACTGCCAGGTTGTGTAGCATGCAGCACACTATGATGATTTTGCACACCTTAGCTGGTGCATATGGGAGGGCCCCTCCTGTCTTGTCCAGGCAGCGGAATCTGCTTTTCAGGAGACCAAATGTCCGCTCGATCACTCTCCTGGTCCGACCATGTGCCTCATTGTAGCGCATCTCCGCAGGTGTCACAGGGTTCCTGAGGGGTGTCAGCAACCACGGCATGTTGGGGTATCCGGAGTCACCTACATACAGACAATTGCACATTAGATGAGTTTGAAAACAGGGTGGAAAACAACATTACCAAACACACACAATGGTAAACAGTCAGTACACACCAACAAGCCAGGCATGCTGGTTCGGCATCTGTGACATCATCGTCGGGATGCGACTACTCCTCATGATGCAAGCATCGTGCACTGAACCTGGGAAACGTGCACACACATGTGAAATGGTCATGTCCGCCAGACATACCACCAGAGCATTGATTGAGTGGAAATGTTTCCTGTTTCGGTATGTCTGCTCATGTGCCTGTGGTGGTACCAAAGCCACATGTGTCCCATCAATGGAGCCAATGACATGTGGCATCCTTCCCAGTGCATAGAAGTCACTCTTGATGTCAGTGAGTTGTTGTGGGGTTGGGAAATGGATGTAGTGGTTGAGGAAATGCAAAATCGCCTCCAACACATCTCGGTGCACACGGCTGAACATGGTCTGTGACATCCCACCAGCAGAAGCCACAGTGTATTGGAAGGTACCGGTGGCAAAGAAGTGTAGGGCTGCCATCACCTTCACCTTGGGGGTCAGCGCTGTAGGGTATGGCCGGTCAGGTTGCAAGTGTGGGGCCAACTGCTCCGCCAAATCCTCAATCAGTGGGCTAGTGAAGCAGTACCATCGGATGCAGTCACGTTCAACCATGGTTGCAAGGTCAGGGAACGGTCTGTGGACAGCTGGTCTCCTGCAGTACATAGTTGAGCAAAGAAAGGTTGTCAGTTCCCCTATCTATGTGCCAGTATCCACGCTAAATAGCACATGAAACATCATAACAGGACACAAGTACCTGATGTGTGTGCTGTTGGGTAGGGGCACATATGTCAGCTACGAGCCCATCATCTGACATCTCTGCTCTACATTTCTACACAACAAGGTCCATGTTGTGCTGTGACAAATCTATGGGCTCTGTCACAGTACATCAGTACGAGTGTCACATACCTAACACACACCACAGTGACTAGTGAGGACAGATGTCTTCCCCACATCACAGGTTTTTGACAGACACACACACAGGGACCTTGTATTGCCACAAGGACACTATCATGATGTAGCGTCTCATGTACACGCCACAACGCACACATGACACCCACATGAAGTGCCACCTGATTTGTTTGCAGGTCAGACATGGATGTCTGTGACACACAGACGCAACATCAACTCACATTGACAAAACACATGGATGTGGTGACCGTTTGACATTGAGCACATGAAATCAGAGTCATTTGCGTTGCAAAATGCACACATACTGTGGATGAACATCACATTTGTGGCACTGGGACACCTTGTGACACACATACCATTCCACCTAAGAGTCAGGGTGTATGTCACATGTCATACACAATGTACCCCTGGAACTGTGTTCATGCCTTGTGCTCTGAACTGTACAGTTGTCAATCACAGTGGTCATGTGCACAACACACAAAGGTATCTGTCCCCATGACACCTTGCACAGCCTGGGAGTGGGTGCCACTAAGTGCCACATATTAAATCACATGTTGGCCCACATACACACACAGGTAATGCAGCCTGACATGCCTTTTGACATACTGTGTCACAGGCTGTATTGTTGTAGGTGTGCACATGGGTCCCTGGCAAGCTATGGTGGGTGGCATCCTTTTCCCATTGACTGCAATGGTGACAGACGCGGGTGAGTTTTCAAAAGACGCGTCGGACACCTAGGGACCGATCCGTGCACACTCCTTGCCCATTGACTGCAATGGTGACAGACGCGGGTGGGTTTTCAAAAGACGCGTCGGACACCTAGGGACCAAGGCATGCGCACGCCTTGGACCCTGAATGTAATGGTGACATACGCGGGTGGGTTTTCAAAAGACGCGTCGGTCACCTAGGGACCAAGGCGTGCGCACGCCTTGGACCCTGAATGTAATGGTGACATACGCGGGTGGGTTTTCAAAAGACGCGTCGGACACCTAGGGACCAAGGCGTGCGCACGCCTTGGACCCTGAATGTAATGGTGACATACGAGGGTGGGTTATCAAAAGACGCGTCGGACACCTAGGGACCAAGGCGTGCGCACGCCTTGGACCCTGAATGTAATGGTGACATACGCGGGTGGGTTTTCAAAAGACGCGTCGGACACCTAGGGACAAAGGCGTGCGCACGCATTGGCTATTGACTGCCATGGAGACTGACGCGGATTTGATACTTGTACGATTCGTGTGCTGAAAAATCAGTTGGCTCCCTACAACAATGTATCAAACTCATTGGTGTCATGAAGTTGAACTTTTTAAACGATGCGGAAGGCGTGTACGAGGCGTGCAATGAGATGAATTGGCCAGATTCATAGGATGCAAACGTGTCGGACCTATGGCTTTGGACGCATGGTTCATAATCTGCCTCTGTAGGACAGATATAAGGCTGTCTGTTCCCCTGAGAGCTCACTTGCCTGCACTACATGCTCCAGATTGACATCTCTGCTACCACTGCTGCTGTCTCTACATCCTCTGGCTTCAAGAATGGCACGTACTGTGGAGAGGGCCCCAGCCTTCACAGAGGAGGAGAGCCAGGCCCTGCTGGACAGCCTCCTTCCACAGTACAGCAAGCTGTATGGGAAACCAGGGGAGCAGGTGAGTGTGCAGTCCACGTCCTTTCTCATTGTGCATGTTGTCTGTCTAGCACTAATGGCATTGTGTACACCAGTGGCTAGCATGCTTACTGAGTAGTTGTAACCCCCAAAGTGTGTAGGTACCTGTAGTGAACAGGTACTGTGCTGAAAAAGTGCATTTTTACACAGTCATAATACCCAGGCAATGTTTCCATGTTGTTAATGCAGGACAACTGTCCAAACCATAGTTGCACTACCTGTGTACATCATATGCCCTTGTGATAACGACATGTATATCCAACTGTGTGATGCACAAACATGTTGCATGTGTAGTAATGGTCTTTTAACTTTGTCATCCTTACAGGTTGATGCCCATCAGAAACAGGAGATCTGGAAGACCATCGACCGGGCAGTTCGATCTGTGGGGGTCTACAAGCGCCGCATCCGCAACTGCCAGAAGAGGTGGCAGGACCTTCGTGGCTGGACCCGGAGGATCGCAAGAGTCCAGCTGAAGCTGTCGCCTCCTCGCAGAAGGGGCGGACGACGGATCCTGACCCCCCACATGCTCCGGATTCTGACGGTGGTCTTCCCTGACCTGGATGGGCAGTTAAAGGCCAGACAGCAGAAAGGAGGGGGTAAGTGCATGCCTTTTCTGTGAACTATGTCTCACATGCTATTTGCACTCCTTCAGCCTGGTTACACTCCCACAGTTCGTCTGTCTGCTTGAACAAGAGTCATGTGCCTAAATTAAGTGATGGCCCATCCTCATCTGATACACAGGTGTGGCCCTTTCAGTCTGTGACTTGTGTCACTTGGGTTGTGTGTCCCTGCTGTTGTCCAAGGATAAGGTTTGGAACAGCATCTGCTTCCGGTGCATTGTTTTGGGCTTCATGAGTGAGGCAATTGATTGACATGTGTCTGCACATTGCCAGAAAGCTGACATGTACTCTGTGTGGGCCATTAATATGTGTTCTAATTGCTGCTCTGGCTCACCATATGTGTCTGGGGTATTTACCACACACCCATGCAGCAGGTGAGACAGTGTTGGGGCCTCAGAAGAATGTGCATCATGTGTGTCACACATGCATAGACACATGCCTAGTATTCAGGGTTATCCCATGTTGCACATGGACCGGGACATGTATGCCTACTCCGGACATGAAAGTACACTCTGTTCTCCTACTCCTGTGTGCCAGCCTACATTTTGTGCATTGTGAAATGTGCAATCAGGTGTCTGCCTCTGTGTCATTGTGCAGTGGCCTAGCTTTTTAGACTCCTGGGGTGTTAAACAGTTTGGGGTGGGCAGCCAGCTGAGATGTGGCTGTTGGATCAGCACAATGGGGTGAAACATAGGTGTGTAATCACTTGACTGTGCCTAATGGTGTATTCTACATTAAAGTGCAGGCAGCTTTAATCCGTTCTCATCAGACTTTGATGTGATCATGTTTACTGATTTGTGCTTGCAGTCACTCAACTGTAGGATTTGTATAACGTGGGATCATCAGATGCCTTAAGATGTGGGTAGCAGTGGGTGGACATGTGTACTTGACAGCTGCAGAGCTTACATTCCCCACAAAAACATGATTGTGACACAGTGCAGACTGTTTGTTTTTGGATGCACTGCCCCTGTGACTGAAGCCAGTAATGACTGATTACCCAGACTGGCCTGTAGCATGGTATACCACTTGCAAATGTGTATCCTGCAGTAATGTCAGTTGTCCTGCATGCACTCAATTGTGGCATTGACCATCAATACATGAGCACATCATGGTCTCTGGTGAAGGAAGCATATCCATATTGCTGACAATGACTTTGGCCATCCTTATCCTGACACATGTACTGAGTCAGTGGCAGGAGATGGGATATGTGTGTACTGACACATTTCAATCACAAATCCTGCAGTTCAGACAACTGTCTATGTGGTGCATGTGTGCACATATGAGTAGTGGCATACTACATGCACCAGACAGATGGGTCCATGGACGGGAAGGATATGAGGGGCATGGTTGACTGGCAGACTGACAAGTGTCTTGTTCAAATATGTGTCAGCTCTTTTTGCAATATTTTGCAAATGATGCCAAGGCGTGCTCTGTAATGTGCTGTACTGACTGTGATGTGTCAGGTCAATACAGGTGACTGATGTGGATCTGTTTATCCTGTTTGTTTGCAGATACATCTATGGCTACTGGAGGAGACAGCTCCACGGACCAAGAGGAGCCGCAGAGCCAGACTGGGTCCGCTGCAGAGGAGTCGGAGGGACCCAGTGGCACGGAGGGTGAGGGGAGCCACACTGAGGAGACCTCAGCTACAACCACCTCGGCTGAGGAACACAGCAGCTCGAGTGATGACTCCCTTGTGGAGGCGGGTGTCAGCAGACCCCAGACAACACCTAGTGAGTCTGTCCCCGCCACCACCACCATCTCCACCCTCCCATCTGCTCCCATCCCAGATGTCCGTGGAGGCTCCTGTGTAAGGGAGCATGTCTCCTTCGAGCCAGGCACCGCACCCCCTGCCTCTGTCTCCCCTGCTGCCCTGAGTGTGGAGGCTGCGGACTTACTTAAGCAGATCCATGTAGGGCAGACAGCGATGCTGAGTGTCCTCCATTCTCACACCAGTCTGTTGACACAACTGGTGTCATTCATGGAGCGCATTTCATCAAACATGTCTGCCCTACAGCGGACCATTCAGTCCATGGCCTCCTCACAGACGGCAACAGTGTCCCTCCTCCAACAGTCCCTCACCCCTCCTACCTCTGCCCCATCCACAATCCCCACTACCCTACCTGTCCAAGGCACACACACACCGGCACAGGCACACACCACAACAGACACAAGCAGCACACAGCCACGCAAGACAAAATCCAGATGCACAAGCACGCACACTCCGGGGACTGATGGCACACACACAGGGGATGGATTACAGACACACAAACAGCCATCCACGAGCACTCCGCAGTCCTCAGATGCCTCTCCCTCCAAAACCCCTTCCCTTGCCTCACCTGCAACCCCCCCTTCCCAGCAGCTCTTCCTCTGTGACCTTGGCCTCTTCCCCACCGATCCTCTGATCCAACTTACAAGGGGAAGAGGAAGTCACCACGCACAGAGGGGAGTTCCCCTGCCACACGGACACCCTCCCCCAGGCGCAGGAACACTGAGGCCCCCATCCGCAAATGCCCCTGGACCAGGAAGGGTAAGACCCCACCACAATCCCGCACTTCCACCACACAGTCTCTGTCCTCCAGCCCCCAGGCCACCACTCCACAGGTCCCCCCACCACACCCTTCCCCAGGTTCCCCCACACACCGATACCGCATCCCCAAAATGCTTAGGCCCTCCCCCCCTACCACATGCACTTCCAACCCCACCTCACATGCTCAGCCTGTTCCTGCCACTGGTGTAGAGACCGTGTCCCCCCCTCTGTCCTGCCCACCTCATCTGAACCCCATTACACTCCTTTGGAGATTGGCACTGCAGTAGAGAGCACATCCACCCCGTCTGACTTGGGCACTGCAGTGGAGACCCCGTCCACACCATCTAACCTGACCACTGAAGTGGTGCCGGCAACCACCCCATCTGACTTGAGCCCTGCAGTGGTGACGGCGCCCACTGTGCCAGACACCTCCACTGCAGTTGCCAGTGACACTCCTGCACCCACCACCCCTCCCCTGCCCCATTCTGCTATCCCCTGATCCTGTCCCTGCGGTGCCTGGCCTGCCCCTATGTATGCCCCTCCAAGGGGAGATGTCCCCTGGCCGTAGCAGTGCAGGCAAGCATTGGGTGACAACTTGTCACATGTCACCCTGGTAGGACTCTTGATATGGACTGGCCATTGGTCTTTTGACATTGTGGACTTAACAGTTACAAGGATTTATGTGCTGAATAAAGCCAATTGTTGTTATCCAGTGGTGTTGCATCTAATGTACATGATGTTGATGATGAGTATCATGAACTTGCTGTTGTAATGGTGTTATGAAGGAATAAGAGATCGATTTGCTGATGTGATGGACTCCATGTGGTCAATGGGATATGTGTACTATTCTGGTATGTATCCATGTCATCCTTTGCTGCAATTTCAGGGTGTAGTGATAGCAAAAATTTGGGACCAGGATTTTCTCCTTTTGTTTGCTACTTCACATTTTAGGCATACACTGTTGCACATATGTTGGGCTTACATTTGTGCACATTGTAAGATTCCCTGACTGGGCCCATCTCCACTGGACAGGCAGGTTTGTGCATCAATGGTACACAAGTCATCTGTGTCATCAGTGCAACTTGCTATACATGTTTATTGCGTTTGTGCAGATGACTTAAGGGACACTCCCGTACACAGGCTGATGTGACCAGAGCTTTCATTGTGTTGTAATTGTTGGCTCACTGAGCAAGTGTTATGCTGACATGGCAGAGCCCTGCACAGACAACATTTTGCACAGCTGACCTTCCCCAGGACTGGAGTCCCCTCATGGCAGTGTGTCATTCCGTGACATTTCCTGAGCCCATGGTGTGTGTTGTGTGAGCATGTCTGTGTATGTTCCCTTCCCTTTTTCTACTCAGCCTGTGTTCCCTACAGATGTTCCTGTTTGTGGCGCTTGCTGAGTTGTCCTTTGTTCATCCAACATCTTTGCCCTGGGTTTCCTGGGATGTAGGTGCATGGCAAACTACTGGTCATTAGGGTGTCATCCCTAGGTGTTTTAGTTGTAAGGTCCGGGGATGTTGTCAAACGCACGTGGGACACATTCAGGATTCCCCTTGGCACTCCTGTGTTACCAACATCATGTTGTTTTCCCTATGTGGTATCTGTCAGTGAGTGGGTCACTTGTATGTGTGTGTGACTACTCCCACTCATCAGGGTCAGAGCTGCAATGTTGGAAGGTGTCGACACGTGTTCTTTGTGGGTCTCCTTTGGTTCCTCATTGGTGTGGGAGTGTGGCAGGGATCCCAATGATTCTGGTAGATTTCACGTCATGCCCATGTACCGCATACTGTGCAGTGTGACAGACATTCACAAGGGTTGTTGACTGGCCATGTGTGATGATTTTTGGGTACCTTGGATCCCCCCACCACCCCTGGGATTGTCATGGGTGCATGAGCAATGTCACCAGTCCATGTGTGCTTAGCTGATGCACATTGGTGCAGATCAAGGTGTGTGGTGTTGAGAGTGGCCAAATGTGAGTTGTCTCATGGCTAGGACCCTACCTACATTTTGCCCATTGATTACAGGCAATGGCCAGTGATTTGTGTTTGTGTAGGTGTGATGGAAGTTTGTTGGTCAGGACACATGACCCAGTGCGCACAGGTGACTGTGCTCCACAGTATGGGCAACATCTACCTTTGTCATCACAGTGGGATTATCATACAGGCTACTGACACCCCAATGTAGGGTCCCTGAGGGTAGTGCTGTAGTGGGTCTGTCTCTTGCTGTGTTGGTTGCTGTTCCGCCCAGCTTGTGTCACATGAATCCGTTGGGATCCCACTCATCTGGCAATGCCTGCTTGCCCACAAAGGGGTGCACAGTTCATGAGTTACTTTTGTATGGCACTGTGTACACATCTGTGTCATTGGAGTTCAGCCCACCATCATATGTTGTGTACTAGCCTGGGGACAGTGAGACACACACACATGTTGTGTTTGATATGCAGTGTGGGGCTGCCTGTCTGTGTTTGTGCATCTGCACCACTGCATTGGTATGGCTTTTGCGGTCCATTGGCTGGATGTTGTTTGGAGGTTTTTCCCTAGTGTCCCTGGGTCTCCTAGCTCATCAGCCTGCACATTCATCATGTTTGGTATGTCCCATTGCTGCCATGGTATGGGACTTGGTCACCTAACATCTACAGTCTCCACAGGATTCCTTAGTTTGTGTGTCTGTTCGTAAAGATATGTGTGTATGCATCATGATGCTGACTTTTCTCATAGTCTAATTGGACACTGGAGGCATTGTCAGGGATCATGGCCGATGCTTGTCTGCACATGGCAGAGGGTGTTCTTGTAATACACAGCAATCTTTGCCTCACCAAATCCATGTTTGTATGGGACACAACCACTACATTGCCACAACATTGCTTGTGGTGTTGGGACCAGGAATCATACATGCTGGTTTGAAGATGCTGCTATTATTATGTCCACTCACCTTCTGGTCACTGTAGTGATGTGTGATTTAGACCCCATTACCACAATGTTCCGGATATGCTGGTGTTTTGAACCCCACAATCACCTTTTGGTCACTGTAATGATGGGGGGTTTAGACCCCATTACCACAATGTTCCTGATATACTGGTGTTTTCAACCCCACATTCACCTTTTGGTCACTGTAGTGATGGGGGGTTTTGACCCCATTACCACAATGTTCCGGATATGCTGGTGTTTGGAACCCCACAATCACATTTTGGTCACTGTAATGATGGGGGGTTTAGACCCCATTACCACAATGTTCCTGATATGCTGGTGTTTTGAACCCCACATTCACCTTTTGGTCACTGTAGTGATGGGGGGTTTAGACCCCATTACCACAATGTTCCGGATATGCTGGTGTTTTGAACCCCACAATCACCTTTTGGTCACTGTAGTGATGGGGGGTTTAGACCCCATTACCACAATGATCCAAAAATGCTGGATTTTTGAAGCCCACAATAACCTTTTGGGCACACATGTGATGGGAGTCACATTGTATGTTCACTGTCAGAATCTGTGTTGTAAGCATTTGACACACAAAAAAACAATCTTGCCAAGATGGTAGGGGGGGGGGTGGTTTGTCTTAGACACCCTATGTGTGTGAATGTTGGTAGTGCTAGGCATCCAGCCCCCTATGAGTAGGAGGTTCTGGTAGTGATAGGCATCCAGCCCCCTATTAGTGGAGATGGTAGTAGTGATGGGCATCCAGCCCCTATGAGTAGGGGATACTGGTGGTGATGGGCATCCAGCCCCCTATGAGTAGGGGATACTGGTAGTGATGGGCATCCAGCCCCCTATGAGTAAGGGATACTGGTAGTGATGGGCATCCAGCCCCCTATGAGTAGGGATGGTAGTAGTGATGGGCATCCAGCCCCCTATGAATAGGGGGTACTGGTAGTGATGGGCATCCAGCCCCCTATGAGTAGGGGATACTGGTAGTGATGGGCATCCAGCCCCCTATGAGTAGGGGATACTGGTAGTGATGGGCATCCAGCCCCCTATGAGTAGGTACTGCTGTTAGTGATAAGCCCCCCTATGAGTGGGGACTGCTGGTAGTGATAGCCATACACCCCCTATGAGTGGGGACTGCTGGTAGTGATAGCCATACACCCCCTATGAGTAGGGACTGCTGGTAGTGATGGGCATCTAGCCCCCTATGAGTAGGGGATACTGGTAGTGATGGGCATCCAGCCCCCTATGAGTAGGGGATACTGGTAGTGATGGGCATCCAGCCCCCTATGAGTAGGTACTGCTGGTAGTGATGAGCCCCCTCCTATGAGTGGGGACTGCTGGTAGTGATAACCATACAACCCCTATGGTTTGGCTGTTGCTGGTGGAAGGTATATCCACCCCCTATGTGTGTGTAGCATTTCGCGGGTTCGTGACGTTTGTTTGTGTGGTGGGTGTCTGACTTACCGTCTGCGACGTACGTGTCTGTTCCTGATCCGGTCATAGATATACAGTATTGGGATGACCTGCGCGATGGGATTCATCATTGGTTCGTCTCGTACTTGCTGATTGTTGCTCCGTCTCGTACACTTTGATAGTTGGTCCGTCTCGTAGCCGTGGATCGTGTAGTGGCGCAAATCGGACCTGAAATACAGCTCTCCCGGATGCTGTGACGTGCTGGAAGTGGCGACCCATTCGGCGCGTAGGAAGTACGCATCGTACTTGTCCGGCCGGAAACTGCTGTGAAAATGCTTCCGTGCGACTCGAATCGGCGTTTACTGATCCGGCTTGTACGGGAAATGTTGCTGGAATGGGTGCATACGTGCCGATCGGGATTTTTACACATTTGCGCATCGTACTTCATCGCCCGGACGGACCGGCTCCCGGAACGAGTCGGTCGCAAGGTAAGGCTACGGACAGCTCTCGTAGGGCTGTCCGAGCGAGATCGGAATCGACCCATAAATGTGATTATTACCAATATATCATTCTATCTTGTCAATACCTAACTAGTGTAATGTTCTTCTTGTAAGCACAAACATTGTTTACAGTGGCCACTGAAACCTGTGTATTAGGATGGATATTTTCATTTAAAACTTATCATTTAAAACTGTTCATAATAATTAGGGACAATATGTCAAAAAAACTGAGGCAAGAATTCAATGCTCAAAGTTTCTTGTATGTGACAACTTACGTGTGTATCCAACCCTCTTTCATAAAGACTGTGACAGGGTATATATTCTCCTCTTCTATTTAAGTCATGTGCTTGCCTGCAGGTATATCTATTTCTATTAGAAGATGTGAAGTCTTAGACACATACAGAATTGGTAGCATCATGTTTGCCTCCTATATAGGCTGACATATTTTTGATGCTTATATTATGGTCACTACCATAACAGTATGGATCCTTAAAGTGAGAGCTGATATGTTTCTCTTTTAGTTATAGGGGCAGGTTATCTGCATGTATATCGAGATGACACATTTAGCGCCATACTTATTTTGTCTTGTTGGCATTTTAGTGTCTCCAAACTTATACCATAAAAACCCAGACATCTGACCATTAATTGGAGAGGATTCATGACAGAATTATCAAGCCAGAGGTCCCTTTGGTTTGCTGTGATAACCAGCCTCAGTCAGTAGATACTCTGAAGCGCTGCAGAGAAGTGGCCTTTAGCCCGAGACTGCTTATTGTTACTGGACAAAGGCTGTGATAGAGAATTGCTAAATCTATGTTTTACTGTGAGATGGTATGCTGGGCAATTCATCTTGAAAAACATGATTACTTATTTTCTTCTTCTGCTAAGTTTTAGCATAGAGCTTAGAAGTAGAGGTAGGGTGTTAGGATGCTAGGAATGTTCATATTGTTTTTGTCGGCCATGTCATGCATTGCTGTATTTATTTTCTCAGTCTGTGTGGTTATTGTTTATATTTTATGCACTAGAATTGGGTTTTAGAAATAAACGTTTTCAACATTTATCCGGTGTTTCTTAGTGCTGTTTTGAGTGTGCCATTTGTTTACGGAAGATGATTTGGAGTTCCGTTGTGTCCCTGGACTCATCTAGCGGGACCAATATTGACAAATAAACACTGCCCACACAGTTTTGCTCTGTGGTTTGTATAGTTCACAGTCCAACTGAATTCTCTAATTCGTATTGGTGCATTGAACACCAACCCCTGCTGCTCTGGGCCGGGGTCCCCCAGATTGTGACACCTTAACCAACACTTTCTTGGTTTGGCGGGCTGAGTGCCTGCTTGCAAAGCTTCAAATGGCAGATGTGAATCTTGACGGGGTTGTTTTAGCCTTCCATTTTTCTGAATTCAATCAATGAAGTGTTTTTGTAAGTTAAACATTCATATTTAGACATCTTCCGCTGTAGTGATTGCTACATTAATAGTCAATATGATTTAAGGAATAAAGTACCCCTTACCTAACATTATCTCACGGAGTTCCATCCCCATAAAGAGGAATGAGGTTAAAGGCTGAGTTCCTTTATAAGTCATGGATCTCCGAGAGGACTTTCAATATCCTTTTATTGTAACACAGAGGGGATTTTGGGGCATATTAGCAAGACCCACGTTAAAATTATCGCTGTTTTAGCGGCAGGAAACTGCCGCTAAAACGGCGATAATGGGCTTGCTAATATGCGTTATGGAATTCCAATAGAAGCCCATGTTAGATGTGCAGGACATCTAACCTGGACTTCTATTGGAATTCTATAACGCATATTAGCAAGCCCATTATCGCCGATTTAGCGGCAGTTTCCTGCTGCTAAAACGGCGATAATTTTAACGTGGGTCTTGCTAATATGCCCCTTTATTTCTTAAAATACATGGCCACACATCACCCTTCCTACAAACCGCGTAATCCTTGATGTCTTCCTTTTTTATATGAAAGAGATAGGATGCAAAATTTGCCACACCAAAAAGAGCTAGTAATTTCTTGCAAAAAGATATTAGAATCAGTTTAATGTAAGTCAGATTACGCAATGCTGTACTCTGAATGTGTGGAAATATGCAGAGGTTCTATCTTTGCTGTATTGACCTATATGGTGGAAAAAATAAATATGCTGCCACAAATATTTCCTTTTTGCTGATCACGTTTTCTTTTTTAGAAAAAATATATCAGAAGAAGTAAAAGCCAGATCCTCTTCCCCTCTCTAAACTGCTGCTGTAATTATGCTCCATAACCTGCCTTTCACCTTAGCTGCTGGCTCTGGCAGCAGGTTTGTGACGTCAGAAGCCAACTGTAATAAGTTACAGTTGATCAGCTATGGGATTTCTTTATTACGGGGTCTAGAGACGTCACAAGTCTCCTGCCATAAGGAAATTATAGATGTGCTTTTATACAGGGATTGCCGTTTTCCATGTATTATAATAACATAAATGTACACAGTGGAGGACACCTCCCTCATTACTGTAAGGAAATAAGAGATTTTGGGTCTCACCATTGGCAAATTTAGGACATTTAAGCGATGACTGCAATTGATAAGTTTCAGACAGACATCCACACCATCTTTTCCATTTTTACAATGGTGATTCAATCCAAGCATTCATAGCTTGTGAGAGGGAGGTCTGTTTCATATTGCATGTTTAAGGAAATCTGTTGCAAATCGATACCTAAATCCTTGGCTCGATGAGGCAAGTTGTAACTACAAGATCCAAAGTGCCTTCCACAATGCATTGACAACCAGAATGTGTTCCTTTCCTTTTAAATTTAGTAATTGGCTCTGCATTGTAATATAGTCTTTTGATTACTAAAGCATGTGACTGTAAGCATTTGGCAGGAAGTATTGTAAATGTATCAGTTTGTGTGTTGTACCCCTGACATCACTGTGGGTGTGAACTCTTAAGTCTAAATCTATGCTCAGTTTATTAAAAGCCAACTTCTTTGTTAGTACATTGTTAAAAAAAAAACTCTCCATGGAAAACTGTTCTCTGGCTCCAAAATCGCAATAACCAGTAAGGTGTGCTGTCAAATGGGGTGGACACAGACCTTCTGACCTATAGTATACTGAAGCATAAATATGACACTTTTTCATGAGTGTCAAGGCACTTAGAGCTTACTGAGCTTAAATTGTGACAATTGGAGCATTTTATCTACGTGTCCTAGGGCTTATCTTGCTGCTGGTCCCAATACTGAGCACCAAGTACACCCCTTTGACACTTGATCCTCAGATTATGGGTATCCTCCCACAGCATTCAAAGATCTGGCCATCTACTTAGATTATGACCTTTCTATTGGACTCCAGATCTCCAAAGTGGATAGTCCTGTATCTGGCAACTGAAGATTTTGAAGAAGATATTGTCCTATACTGATGCCAACTGCCATGCCCCTGTCAACAGTTGTGTGATCTCACCTCGATTATGGCAACTCTTGCTATCTAGGCTCCCTGGATAAGCTCAAGAGGCAGCTTCAACAGGCACAGACCATAACACCATGATTTAGCACAAGTATGCATCAGCTTGACTACATTTATCCCATTCTGGAACACCTACATTGGCTGCCCATTAGGAAAAGAGTTCTTTTCAAAGTACTGGTAACAGTCCACAGGTTAATTCATGGAAATACATCTCATTTTATGGTCTCCAAACTTCAGCTCTATCATCTCCTGTGCGCTCTAGACTCCACTGGTCAGTTCTAATTGGACATCCCAAAACCAGTGGTGATAGGGCCTTCTCAGTAGCAGCAGCTAGGAAAAGGAACAAACTTCCAGTTCATCTTCTCTCACTGCCTTCAATGCTCAATTTTCACTGAAAACATTTCCTTGCACCAAATCTCATTAAAATTTATCTAATTTGATCTGTTAGATTCAGTTTTGTGGTTTTCTCTTTAGCGCCAAGATACTCACATCCCCACCTCAGTCTCAATGGATAAACTCTAATAATTCTCCACCATTTCGTATATTTTCTCTTCCAGCACACCATCAAGCCGTCCTTCTACAACTGCATTCATTACTTCCTTATGCTCTTTGTCATCCTTCATGGCCAACAAGCAATCGTCCTTCTCCAATCCCTTCTCCAATGTCAAAGCGATACTATTGACATTGTTTCCTAATTTGCACCATCTTAAAAATGTTGAAAAAAAATCAGTTTTCAAATTACTCTTTTCCTCAATGAATGCCATGGCGTAGTTGCGCTCCCATAAATGTATCAGCCATCTCAAAATCCCACGCAGATAAATAACAGTGTAGATCTTTTCAAGGTGTCCTCTGAAATCATGGATCTGGAGTTTCTTGAAACAGTGAAAAGCCAAACAACAGGGCAAGAAGGAAGTGTACTGAGAGAATTAATTAATTGTCAAGTAAATCCATTGACAGAGCCACGCCTGACACAGCACACCAGGGAGAGGGCTCAACAGTACCAACAGTTCTCAAGCAACGGCACTGCCTTCAAAGTAGACGTTCCACTCCATTTACAGTGGCAATCACTCATTCTATACCAATGACATATTAATTATCAAAGTAACTGTGTTTATTTAGAAAATGGATTTTCAGAAGGAAAACCCCACAAAGCTCTTAACCAAATTTTCATTAAAAGGGAGTAAACTGTATCATTTAACCTGCATAGGTAGGCAGGATGTGACAGGCCTTTCTCTTACAGTTTCAGTCGTTTGGCCAGCATAAGTAGGCATAAGCTTATAAGTCTTTCTTTTACCATAATAGTCATTGGGAATAGGGTTTCTCTTACAGTAATGGAGGTTGGGGCTGCATAAGTACACTGACAATGGGAGGGGCAAGCCTTTCCATTGCCAACACAGTTGACCATCCCACTGTCATCCACACCCTAAAGTCTGGAATATGATTCAGTGGCAATGCCCTTCACTGGTTCTCCTCCTACCTTTTCAACCAACACCAGTTTGATCACATGAGCACCTCCAGGTCCCAAAATATCCAGTATCACCTGCAGAGTCCCACCAGGGTTTCACTCTCTCCCCTGTCATCTTTACACTCTACGTTGGGCCTCTTGGAGCTCTACTCACAGATAACACCATTAATATGCTGATGATACACAACTCTACTTGAAAGTCTCCTCTGTTCTAGACATCCAATACCTAAAGCACTGCCTGCATCTCCTCCAGACCGGGATGTCCAGGGCCTACCTGAACTTCAACCCACCCAAGACAGAATTCCTGCTTTTTGCCTAGAGCAACAAGTAATATTTAGTACAATTTAACTAAGCAAGACGGTGAGGGTAAAACCTGTGTGCACTGAAGGTAAATCACCCAAAAGTATCTTCCTAGTAGTTAATCCACAACGCTCAACTTCTCATGGCCCACCGTCCCAGGCACCATTAACACAAAATTGTACAATAAGGAAGGAGCATTCAATGTATATACAATTAATCTGGGAATTCTAATTTTCCCTTTTTCCAAAGTTCAATACAGTCGTCCCAACAGAAAAATCCTCGTAAGGTGTACTTCTTGTATAATGTTCTTTATTTCACATCAAATCAATGTAATCCAACTTGAATATAGTTATTGTAAAACACAGCCAACGCGTTTCTTCCCTCTCAGGGACATCATCAAGGCTGTAAAGCAAAAAAAAATGTTTGTAACATAAAAATTTCATTTATTTACAAATTTTCCAAAAACAACATACAATATAACCCAAATGACAAGATGGCACCATCCCACCAATAGTATTCATATTCTGCCTATTTAACAATCTATATACATATACCCAGAACAATTAATCGGTGAACGTCTAATGATCCCTACAAAGGAGTGCAACATTATAAAATGATATTCATAAATCGCAGGTCTGACATATTACACTAACTGATAATAGCGCTTCTACTCTCTTAATTAATGATTTAAATAATTATCATTGCAAATTCACTCTATTCAGCTCACCTTTTTCATCTATTCATCCAAATTATGTACTCCAAAAATTAAACTCGTTCATCAATCCATATAACTTCCCAGAAGAGAAATTCTTTTCTTCTTCTTCTTATTCTCCTGGATCCCTTTGAATATCTAAATCTAAATCTAAAATACCAAAATATATATAGGTTATCCTCACAACACCAGTAATTACATAATCTCTAATCACCACCCTCAGTTCAAATATTCCCCTCTATCTCATTCCATACCTTCAAAATCAAATTGGTTTCATTCCAAAGCGTCCTCCATCCGGCCCGATAAATCCGGAATGAATTCCACAACCGGTGACATCAGCGTCACAAATTGACCAATCAAATTCAAGCTCTTCAAGTCACTATTCAAACTAGTCCTCTACGTACCAGCCTCCTGTTTCTGTAACCACCAATCAAATTCACACCTGATTGGGTAATTTATGATGTTGATGTCATCGGTGGACCAGAGGGGGAACACCAGCGATTAAAGACAGGTGCTGTATGATTGGTGGTTACAGAAACAGGAGGCTGGTACGTAGAGGACTAGTTTGAATAGTGACTTGAAGAGCTTGAATTTGATTGGTCAATTTGTGACGCTGATGTCACCGGTGGACCAGAAAGAGAACACCTGTGATTGAAGTTAGGTGCAATATGATTGGTGGTTGCTTAAATGCGCCTGATTGGTCAGTGGATACTTTAAAACTGGATGGCGTACGGGTTGCGGAATTCATTCCGGATTTATCGGGCCGGATGGAGGACGCTTTGGAATGAAACCAATTTGATTTTGAAGGTATGGAATGAGATAGAGGGGAATATTTGAACTGAGGGTGGTGATTAGGGATTATGTAATTACTGGTGTTGTGAGGATAACCTATATATATTTTGGTATTTTAGATTTAGATATTCAAAGGGATCCAGGAGAATAAGAAGAAGAAGAAAAGAATTTCTCTTCTGGGAAGTTATATGGATTGATGAACGAGTTTAATTTTTGGAGTACATAATTTTGATGAATAGATGAAAAGGTGAGCTGAATAGAGTGAATTTGCAATGATAATTATTTAAATCATTAATTAAGAGAGTAGGGAGCCGTTATTATCAGTTAGTGTAATATGTCAGACCTGCGATTTATGAATATCATTTTATAATGTTGCACTCCTTTTGTAGGGATCATTAGACGTTCACCGATTAATTGTTCTGGGTATATGTATATAGATTGTTAAATAGGCAGAATATGAATACTATTGGTGGGATGGTGCCATCTTGTCATTTGGGTTATATTGTATGTTTTTCGAAAATTTGTGAAAAATGAAATTTTGATGTTACAAAAATTTTTTTTGCTTTACAGCCCTGATGATGTCCCTGAGAGGGACGAAACGCATTGGCTGTGTTTACAATAACTATATTCAAGTTGGATTACATTGATTTGATGTGAAATAAAGAACATTATACAAGAAATATACCTTACGAGGATTTTTCTGTTGGGACGACTGTATTGAACTTTGGAAAAAGGGAAAATTAGAATTCCCAGATTAATTGTATATACATTGAACGCTCCTTCCTTATTGTACAATATTTAGTACAAACCTGGTACAATTACATAAACCTTGAAGGCTTCGAAACCCAACTTTCACTCAATCCCTTGCCCAATGACTTGGGTTTACCCTGGACACCAACGTTGCTCTCAAGGAACACATAGCAAAAATAACAAGGTGGCCTGGTTCCAGAAAGTGACTTCAGAACTGCTGTTCAAGCCCTTGTACTCTTGAGTCTGGGTGGTGGCAAGCCCTTGTACACTTACATCTGGGTGGTGGCAATGTCCCTCCATGGCCTTCTAAACTCCACACTGGCACCCTTCAAGTAAATTCTACATGCTGTAGCATGTCTCATTCAGGGCCCAAAGTAATATGGCTACATCACATCCATCCTGAACTCCATTGGTTCACCTTACTGGCCGCACCATCTTTAAAATCAGCTAAATTATTTGCAAACCCATCATGACCAGCAACCCAGTTTATCGTGTAGAAAATCTCACCATCTCTATTCGCTCTCAACAAACTTTCAGTCAGGACACGATCAGACTGGAAGAACTGTCAATACGGAAAAAGGACTGCAGTCATTTTCCATCTATGCACTTAGGATCTTGAATAACATTCCTATATACATCAGGACCACCCCAACACTGCAGCAATTTAGGAAAGCGTTGAAAACATACCTCTTTAAAGAACACTTGATCACAGTGCAGTAACAGTTCACAAACCAGCCACCTCTCCTTTGACTCATTGACTGTATGCTTGCCTTTCACCAAGTAGAGCATCAGACAGACTCGTGGGGGTCTGACAGCAGACCAGTACGGTCCTGGACTCTATGTCTGGGGAGCTGCGAGTGGAGGCACATGACCCCATAACATTAACGGTGATCAGATCCATATTCAGCGTGGCACACTGGTTTATTATTTACTTACGGTTACTATTTTTAATGGTCATTGACTTCTGTTGCAGAGTGGGAATATGCTAGATTTCAGTCCTGAAGAATGCCACATGCCTCATAGTAGAGTTTTAGACTGGCAGAAACATGTAGACCTTATCATAACTGCTGGATTAACTTCATATCCCCCTCATATTTTAATATACCCTTGGGGATGTTTAATAAAGTGTTGTTTTATTCCAGCAAGACATATTGTTAATCTTTGCACCACCTACATTACACTCTGCCAGACTCATCTACACCATGTTATCTCGCGTAGGGCCCTACCTGTAACAAAAAAGCTGAAGAGCTCCTCCCCGAGTGGGAGTTGTAGCTCACACCACTGACATTTGGGATGTGGTGTGAGGAGGAATCCTATGATAAAGTATGCCACCTAAGGGTGGGCGAGGGTTTCCGTTCTTAAAATAGAAATTTTTCTCAAATCAGTAGACCTTCTGGTTTTGCGACTTATTCAGTGTGACAAGTCCTATAGACTTGATGCATTTCTTTTGTTGTGTTCGGAGTAATGTATCTTCTGGTCTCCCACTGGATCCCCTTTGTGATGACAAGACCCTTTTTAAAAACAGGCACTGACGATCTCTTTAGGTTAAATAAGGATCAGGAAGGTCACAAGGACAGGAACATTATATTTTCATATAGCTGACAGAGAATGAAATAAACGAAACATTAATACAATATTTGGGATTAAGAGCAAGCAATACATATTTTAATATATAGAAAACATGCCGCCTTTCTTCAAATCAGTAGATAAAAAAAACAATAAGAAATAAATATGTTGGACATATTTACTCATTCTACTCAGCTAGTTGTAGGAGGGTCATAAAATGTAGGCAACCTAGACAGAGAGGTTGAAGGAAAGAGATAGTTTGGTTTAATCAACAACAATCTTGCAGCAGTGAGCGTTGGTCCAGTCAATGTTAGCGCACTGGCAGTGACAGGTCTGTTTGTCTCTGATGTCCCAGGAGCCACAGGCCATCCCACACGCACAGGCATAAGGAGTGTAATCTGCAGAGTGAAAGGACAAACCTGTTACAAAAGGAAGTCTGAAAGTGGTCAAGATATCTGGATGCTTGAAAAAAAGGCACAGAACGCCGAATGGCAAAAGTGGAGGGTCACTTAAAAATGGTATATATTTGTAACTGCCATTTTCATTAATTTTATGGTAGCAGTTGAGGCAGATCTTTTTACCTCTAGTGGAAGATAGCATGCAACATCTAGCACATGACTGTTTTTGGTTTCAGCAAATGCATATAGAGCCTGTTGCATAGAGGCTTGGATGGACTGAATGGATTGCCAAATTGCCGGATAGTCTGTCATCTTGAGGGTTGCTTAGGCTCACAGATTAACATGGCAAAACAAAATTGTTATATGACATTACAATGCATGCCGTTACCCCACATGCTTTTACCATGCATGCCTTTACCACATAGCTTTTACCACGCATGCCTTTAACACACAGATGCCTTTACCACGCATGCCTTTTCCTTGCATGATAGGTATATTTAAAGTATGTACAAACCCTATGTGTGTGTGTGTGTATTAATTAATATAAGCCCCTCTTTTTTAAATTACTCCTAACTTTCTCTCACCAGTAAACCCTAAAATTACCCACTCCTTCCTTTACAACTACCCACCACTAAACTCTAAATGTAATATTTAATTTAATTGTTCTCTTTTTTGGGGGGACACCTAAGACCCCCCATTTTTTAAAATTTACTCTTAACCTCCCTTTACCATCACCCAGCCCCAAAACCCTAAAATTAATTTTACCTCCCTTTACCACTACCCACCCTAATCAATAAATTTACTCTAACCGCCCTTTATCAGAGCCCTAAAATGACCCGTACCTACCTTTACCACTGCCCCTAAAGCCTAAAATTAACTTTATCCCCTTAACCACTGCCCACCCCTAAACCCTAAAATTACCCGTATAAACCTTTACCACTACCTACTACTAAAACCTAAATTTAGCCTTGCCATTATTTGTTTTATATATATATATATATATATATATATATAACCTACTGGCGGTCGCCGGTAGGTAGTTATAGTTAGGACCTAGTTACCATAGGAAAATCGCAACAATCTATTCCCAATAACTTTGGCGCCGATTGACGAATCTTTGCGAAATTTTCAAAACTAATGGCCCGCTCCGGTCCACTCCTATCGTGAAAGTTTCGGGGTGATTCGTCAAGCGAGGGCCGAGAAAAAAGGGGGGTCCCAAAACGTGTTTTCTCCATGTTAATTCCAATAGGAAATTTTAGACACGGCTACAGCCCGAACTGCTGAACAGAATTACACCAAATTTGGCAAAAAGGTAGCGCTTGGTTCAGAAAGCAACCTTTTTTTTTAAATGGTGTAAATCCGTTCAGTAGTTGTGGAGAAATTAAAAAAATAAGAGTCAAAAAATCAATTTCCCATAGGAAACTTTATGCAAGGCTACAGCCAAAACTGCTGAACGGAATTACACCAAATTTGGCAAAAAGGTAGTGCTTGGATCAGAAAGCACCCTTTTTAAAAATGGTGTAAATCCGTTCAGTAGTTGCTGAGAAAATCAAAAAAAAAGTTTCGATATATAGAGGCGCGGTGGATCCGCGCACCCTCCCGACCACGAGCTGCATGCTAATTGGCTGTCAACACTCCAAACCAGGAAGTGTTGGCAGCCATCTTGTGACTCGGTAGAACCGAGTCACAAGAAAGAAGTAAAACAAACGCGAAAAAGAAAAGGGGGCAGGGTAGAAACACCCTGACCCCTAGGCCTGCTTAGGGGTCCCACAAGGACCCCCAGCGCCCCAAAAGTTTTTTTTTTTTTAAATCGGCAAAATGCACGCCGGATCCGCGGATCAGGCCGCAAAACAAAAACGAGCGCGGCCTCCCGCGCTCAAGTACTAATTAGCCCCGGGTGGGCCAAGTCCCGGGGGCAGTGAAAAAAAGAAGTGTGGGGGGCCCAATCCCCCCCACACTGCCCCGGGGACCGCCACCTCCTTGAATAATGCATTGCGGGGGGCACGCAGCCACACCGCAGCCCCGGGGACCGTCACCCCCCGGGGCTTGTTTTTTTAAAGTTTGTGGGGGCCTCTAAGGCCCCCCAAGCCCCGGGGACCGCCACCCCGGGGCTTTCATTATTTATAATAGCAGGGGGCACACTGCCTCCCCGCAGCCCTGGGGACCGCCACCCCCCGGGGCTTCATTTTTAAAAAAAAATACCTGTGTGGGGGGGCTCGAGCCCCCCCACACGCCCCGGGGACCGCCACCTCTCCGGGGCACTTAAAATTTAAATTTGGGGGTCCGTTACGGACCCCCGAGCCCCGGGGACCACCACCTCCCTGGGGCTGTGCAGATGTTGGGAGGGGGGCCGCACGGCCCCCCTCCTGGAACCAGTGATGGCCCTGAGGACAGCCACCCCCCAGGGCCGGCTCCTGCAGTGTCCCGGGGTGCCCACCCCCGGGACACTGTTGTTTCCAATGACAGGGGCGGGAGTCTCGCGGCTCTCGCCCTGTCATTGCAAACTGCTTTGCTTCATTGAAGCGAGAGCAGGGAAACCTGCTCTCGCTTCAATGAAGCAAAGCAGATTGCTTTTCCATACGGGGAGCTGCATGTCAGCTCTTCAATCCTGAGGGTCCCTGGGGGCCCACTAGCCCACCAGGTACCTCCAGTAAGCGCCACAGAGCTGCGTTGCAGAGAGGTGTAAAAAGGGGCATGGCCTCTGAACACCTCTCTGCAACGCAGCTCCCTGGCGCATAATGAGGTACCTGGTGGGCTAGTTGGCCCCCAGGGACCCTTAGTATTCAAGGGGAATTAATCCCTCAACTTAAAACATGCCACGGGGCGCGTTTGCACAGTGGTGAAAGGAGGGGGCGGGGCCTGAGGTGACATGTGTGCAAACACGCCCTGTGGCACGTTTTAAGTTGGGGGATAAAGTCCCCTTGAATCCTGAGGGTCCCTGGGGTCCAACTAGCCCACCATGTACCTCCAGTAAGCGCCACAGAGCTGCGTTGCAGAGAGGTGGCCCTGGCCACGCCCCTTTTTACACCTCTCTGCAATGGGGCTCTGTGGCGCTTACTGGAGGTACCTGGTGGGCTAGTTGCACCCCAGGGACCCTGAAGATTCAAGGGGACTTAATCCCCCAACTTAAAACGCGCCACGGGGCGCGTTTGCACAGTGCTGAAGGAAGGGGGCGGGACCTGAAGTGACATGTGTGCAAACACACCCTGTGGCGCGTTTTAAGTTGGGGAATTAATTCCCCTTCAATACTGGGGGTCCCTGGGGGCCAACTAGCCCACCAGGTACCTCCAGTAAGTGTCAGAGGCCTGCGTTGCAGAGAGGTGGTCCAGGCCATGCCCCTTTTTACACCTCTCTGCAACGCAGGCCTGTGGCGCTACTGGAAGTACCTGGTGGGCTAGTTGGGCCCCAGGGACCCTCAGGATTCAAGGTGACCTAATACCCCAACTTAAAACGCGCCACAGGGTGCATTTGCACAGTGGTGAAGGGAGGGGGCGGGGCCTCAGGTGACATGTGTGCAAACACGCCCTGTGGCGCGTTTTAAGTTGGGGAATTAATTCCCCTTGAATCCTGAGGGATCCTGGGGGCCAACTAGCCCACCAGCTGCCTCCAGTGCGCGCCACAGGGCTGCATTGCAGAGACGTGGTCCAGGCCACGCCCCTTTTTACACCTCTGTGCAACGCAGCTCTGTGGCGCTTACTGGAGGTACCTGGTGGGCTAGTTGGACCCCAGGGACCCTCAGGATTCAAGGGGACTTAATCTCCCAACTTAAAACGGCCACAGGGCTTGTTTGCACACATGTCACCTCAGGCCCGCCCCCTCCCTTCACCACTGTGCAAACGCACCCCGGGGCGCGTTTTAAGAGGAAGTTTTAATCCCCCTGCCCTATTATGTACTAGGGCCTTACAGAGGAGGTCATGCTAATCACAGGGGTACCCCAACGCATAGTGTTCCCTAGTGTATGTAGGTGTTTTCACTGTATTCTAAGTGTCTTTTAGCAAAGCACTGGCTCTAGGCCTGGTTAGTCCGAGTCAGTTACCACCAGTACCCGTCTGAAAAAGTTGTGGGCACAGGATGATTTTGCAACAAGGCCTCTTTCTGCTCCTCTGTTGGTTCTTTCTGCACATGTCTTGCTTCTTCCTGCTCTTTTCTTCGTCTTTGTGGACTTCTGTTGCTTCTTTCTGCATTTCTTTTGCTTCTTTCTGTGCGTTTTTTCTTCTTTCTTTACATGTCCTACCTCTGTAGGCATAGTTAGAAACTAGCATTTAAAAAACCTTTGAAACTCACTTAAAAAACCATGTTATGTTATGTTAATGAAGCTTATAGAGCGCAACTGTTGCCCGAAGGCGTCCTGGCGCTAAGAGCTACCTAGTGGGTGTCCTGAGAGAAAGATTATTCAGAGAAGAGCCAGGTTTTCAAACCCTTCCTAAACGAAAGGAGATCCGTGGCCTTTCTCAGATGCACAGGAAGATCATTCCAGGCCTTGGCGGCACAATAAAAGAAACTCCTGCCTCCCCAGTTGGCTTTCTTAACTCGGGGGATGATCACTAGCTTTGCTTCCGAAGAACTAAGCATTCTTCCAGGAACATACCAAAGAAATCGTTGTCTCAGGTAGACTGGGCCACTGCCCACCAGGGCCTTAAAGACCATGCACAATGCTTTAAACAGTGCCCGTTGTTTCACTGGAAGCCAATGGAGATCTCGAAGACCCTTTCCCACTGAGACGAACCTGGGAGTGCCCGTTAGCAGTCTTGCACAATCTGGAGTCTGTTAAGATGTTTCTTTTGTAAACTCAAATACAGACCGTTACAATAATCCAGTCGTGACAAAACGAGCGCTGTGACTGCTGTCCTAAAGCTATCCTTGGGAAGAATTTTTTTTATTTTCCTCAGCATTCTGAGGAGAAAGAAGCTGGTAGAAACCACCCCACTAACATGATCGCCAAAGGTTAGTTTGTTATCCATCACCACACCCAGGTTCTTCGCTTTCGTAGTGGGGGCTGGAGGTATTCCCATTTCCTCTGGCCACCAGTCAGGTGTCCAGAGGTTGACATTGTTCCCAAATATCAGGACCTCCGTTTTACCAGCATTAAGCTTTAGACAATTGGATGCCATCCAGCCTGCAACGGATTTCATGCAGTCATGACATCTCGAGCTGGTCTCAACTTCTTTACCCGGCTGAAGGGACAACACAATTTGAGTGTCGTCTGCATAAGACGTCACCTGAAACCCAAAGGATCCGATCAGGGCCGCCAATGGGGACACATATATATTAAAAAGTGTAGGACTAAGAGACGAACCCTGTGGCACCCCGCAGGGAAAGGAGAAAGGCTTAGACCTATCCCTGCCCAGGTCCACCGTTTGGGTTCTATCCGCCAGAAATGGTTTTAAAAGGTTCCAGGCCCTTCCCTGAACCCCTACTGTAGATAGCCGGTCCATCAATACTTCATGATGGACCGTATCGAAGGCCGCCAAGAGGTCCAACATGATCAGAATTGCAGCACCTCCTTGATCCAAGGCCTCTCTTATTTCCTCCGATGCTTTAATCAGGGCTAACTCTGTGCTATGTTCAGCACGAAAGCCAAACTGCGTAGGATCCAGTGAACAGTTAGTACGAAAGAACGTGCTAAGCTGGACATTCATGGCCTTCTCAATAATTTTAGCTGGCAATGTGAGGCGTGAAATAGGTCTATAACTGTTCGGATCACTAGAATCCAGTTTAGGCTTTTTTATCAAAGGAAGAATAGAGGCCTGTTTCCACATTATGGGAAAGTGGCCCGACTCAAAAATGGAGTTGATCATAGAGGTCAGGACCGGGCCTATGATCTTGGGAAAGAGTTTAATCACCGAGACTGGACAAGGGTCCAGTGGAGATCCAGATCTACTCACCTTCAGGAGCTTGATAACCTCTTGAGTCTCTAATGGTGTAAACTTAACTAAAGTAGATATAGCTTTAATTACAGTAGGCTCCGCCTTGTCTGAGGCCTCCTTGGCCCCTGACTGCTGAGGACTGAAAGAGGAAAAGATGACATCAACCTTTTGCCGAAAGAAAGAGGCAAGATTTTCACATAGCTCAGGGCTAGTATGTACATTTGGCCTAATCGGATTCGTAAGTAAATTTATCGTTTTAAATAGTTCTTTGGAAGAGGATTTTGCCTTATTAATCTGCTCAGAGAAGTAAATCCTCTTAGTTTCCACAAGTAATTTTTATACCGTGAGAGACTGGTTTTATAGGCCACTTTGTCACTGGCATTATAACCTTTCTCCAGGCTCGTTCTAACCTCTTACAGTCAGTTTTATGCCCTTGAAGGTTATCCGAGAACCAGGGGGCTGAGGGGATGGCCCGCTTGGGGGAATACAGTTTAATCGGGACAAGTTTACTACACGCAGAGTCGATCCATCCTGAATAAACAGCCGGTTTTTTAAATGCTAATTTCTAACTGTAACGTGCCTGAAACCTATGGTTTTTTCAGTGAATTTCAAAGGTTTTTTAAATACTAATTTCTAACTATAACGTGTCTGAAACCGATGGTTTTTTCACTGAATATATATATATATATATATATATATATATATATATATATATATATATATATATATTCAACCAAGGTGCCCTGAAGCATTAGGACGGCACTCGACAGCACCCTGCCATGCGGCTATCCGATGCAGCTTGCCTTCCTGCTTTATTTTCAAATGTTGCTGCCAACGCGTTTCAGGGTATACAAACCCCTTCTTCATGGGCTAAAAAGACATCTGAGGCTCGCATTGCAGTATTTCCGGTTTCTTTTTATTAGTATCTCAGCCCCCAGTGGGCGTATGCTCAGTGCGGTATTTGTTTGATGCACCATGGGACATGAAGTCTCAAATGCGAGTGTTAGTGCGCCTTGAAGTAAGTTCAAATGTCCATTTTAAATTAAAAGACTTATTTTATCCTTAGTAGGTGATAAAGCAGTTCGGCATGCTGAATTTGCATATAGAGCGCTGTGCTCAAAGTCCTGTAGTGCAGAACTGCAGCCTCTCCCAGCTGGCTTTATTTCTTACCCAACTGGCGATGGAGCTCTGTCCCCACGGCCAGGCTGCCGTGTATGAGTGTATTCAACCAAGGTGCCCTGAAGCATTAGGGACGGCACTCGACAGCACCCTGCCATGCGGCTATCCGATGCAGCTTGCCTTCCTGCTTTATTTTCAAATGTTGCTGCCAACGCGTTTCAGGGTATACAAACCCCTTCTTCATGGGCTAAAAAGACATCTGAGGCTCGCATTGCAGTATTTCCGGTTTCTTTTTATTAGTATCTCAGCCCCCAGTGGGCGTATGCTCAGTGCGGTATTTGTTTGATGCACCATGGGACATGAAGTCTCAAATGCGAGTGTTAGTGCGCCTTGAAGTAAGTTCAAATGTCCATTTTAAATTAAAAGACTTATTTTATCCTTAGTAGGTGATAAAGCAGTTCGGCATGCTGAATTTGCATATAGAGCGCTGTGCTCAAAGTCCTGTAGTGCAGAACTGCAGCCTCTCCCAGCTGGCTTTATTTCTTACCCAACTGGCGATGGTGCTCTGTCCCCACGGCCAGGCTGCCGTGTATGAGTGTATTCAACCAAGGTGCCCTGAAGCATTAGGACGGCACTCGACAGCACCCTGTCATGCGGCTATCCGATGCAGCTTGCCTTCCTGCTTTATTTTCAAATGTTGCTGCCAACGCGTTTCAGGGTATACAAACCCCTTCTTCATGGGCTAAAAAAGACATCTGAGGCTCGCATTGCAGTATTTCCGGTTTCTTTTTATTAGTATCTCAGCCCCCAGTGGGCGTATGCTCAGTGCGGTATTTGTTTGATGCACCATGGGACATGAAGTCTCAAATGCGAGTGTTAGTGCGCCTTGAAGTAAGTTCAAACGCCAGTAGGTAGTTATAGTTAGGACCTAGTTACCATAGGAAAATCGCAACAATCTATTCCCAATAACTTTGGCGCCAATTGACGAATCTTTGTGAAATTTTCAAAACTAATGGCCCGCTCCGGTCCTATCTTGAAAGTTTCGGGGTGATTCGTCAAGCGGGGGCCGAGAAAAAAGGGTCCCAAAACGTGTTTTCTCCATGTTAATTCCCATAGGAAATTTTAGACACGGCTACAGCCCGAACTGCTGAACGGAATTACACCAAATTTGGCAAAAAGGTAGCGCTTGGTTCAGAAAGCGACCTTTTGTTTAAATGGTGTAAATCCGTTCAGTAGTTGCGGAGAAATTCAAAAAATAAGAGTCAAAAAATCAATTTCCCATAGGAAACTTTATGCAAGGCTACAGCCAAAACTGCTGAACGAATTACACCAAATTTGGCAAAAAGGTAGTGCTTGGATCAGAAAGCACCCTTTTTAAAAATGGTGTAAATCCGTTCAGTAGTTGCTGAGAAATTCAAATCAAAAAGTTTCGATATATAGAGGCGCGGTGGATCCGCGCACCCTCCCGACCACGAGCTGCATGCTAATTGGCTGTCAACACTCCAAACCAGGAAGTGTTGGCAGCCATCTTGTGACTCAGTAGAACCGAGTCACAAGAAAAGAGTAAAACAAACGCGAAGAAAAAGGAAAGGGGGCAGGGTAGAAACACCCTGACCCCCTAGGCCTGCATAGGGGGACCCACAAGGACCCCCAGGGCCCAAAAAAGCATTTTTATTTTTTTTAAATCGGCAAAACGCGCCCGATCCGGCCGCAAAACCGCGCTTCGTTACTAATTAGCCTCCGGGTGGGCCAAGTCCCGGGGGCAGTGAAAAAAAAGTGTGGGGGGGGGCCCCAATCCCCCCCACACTGCCCCGGGGACCACCACCTCCCCGGGGCTTGAATAATGCATTGCGGGGGGGCACGCAGCCCCCCCGCAGCCCCGGGGACCGCCACCCCCCGGGACTTGTTTTTTTAAAGTTTGGGGGGCCTCTAAGGCCCCCAAGCCCCGGGGACTGCCACCCCCCGGGGCTTTAATTATTTATAATAGCAGGGGGGCACACTGCCCCCGCAGCCCCAGGGACCGCCACCCCCGGGGCTTCATTTAAAAAAAATACCTGTGTGGGGTGCTCGAGCCCCCACACGCCCGGGAACTGCCACCTCCCGGGGCACTTAAAATGTAAATGTGGGGTCCGTTACGGACCCCTGAGCCCCGGGGACCACCACCTCCCCGGGGCTGTGCAGATGTTGGGAGGGGGCCGCGCGGCCCCTCCTGGAGCCAGTGATGGCCCTGGGGACCGCCACCCCCAGGGCCAGCTCCTGCAGTGTCCCGGGTGCCCACCCCTGGGACACTGCTGCTTGCAATGACAGGGCGGGAGCCTCGAGGCTCCTGCCCTGTCATTGCAAACTGCTTTGCTTCATTGAAGCGAGAGCAGGGAAACTTGCTCTCGCTTCAATGAAGCAAAGCAGATTGCTTTTCCACACGGGGAGCTGCATGTCAGCAGCTCCCCATGTGGAAAAGCAATGCCGGCTCCCGTAGGACGCGGGGAGCCAGCGGGACCGTGGGGGAATTGGGGACCCCCACACGGTCCCCAACAGAGAGGGCCAGCCCCGGGGGATGGGGTCCCCGGGGCTAGAAGTGGCCCGGGAGGGGGGCCACGCGGCCTCCCTCCCCCAAAAATTAAAAAAAATAAATAAATAAAGGCCGGGCCCCGGGGGATGGGGTCCCCGGGGCCAATAGAGGCCTCAGGAGGGGTGCCACGCAGCCCCCCTCCATAATTAAAAATTATTATGTATGTGCCCATGCCCCGGGGGATGGGATCCCCGGGGCTGGAATTGGCCACGGGAGGGGGGCCCACGCGGCCCCCTTCCCGGTCAATTTTTTATTTAAATGGGGGTAAGGCCCTGGGGGATGGGGTCCCCAGGGCCCAAAAAAAGTAAAATGAAGAGGGGCCACGCAGCCCCCCTTCTAAATTAAAAAAAAACAACAAAAAAAACATGGAGATCGTGCCGAGGCCCCGCCCCCTCCTAGCAACACACTGCAAACGCGCCCTGTGGCGCATTTTACAATGGGGAATTAATTCCCCTTCAATACTGGGAGTCCCTGGGGGCCAACTAGCCCACCAGGTACCTCCAGTAAGCACCACAGGGCTGCGTTGCAGAGAGGTGGTCCGGGCCACGCCCCTTTTTACACCTCTCTGCAACGCAGCTCTGTGGCGCATAATGGAGGTACCTGGTGGGCTAGTTGGCCCCCAGGGACCCTTAGTATTCAAGGGGAATTAATCCCCCAACTTAAAACGCGCCACGGGGCGCGTTTGCACAGTGGTGAAGGGAGGGGGCGGGGTCTGAGTTGACGTGTGCAAACACGCCCTGTGGCACATTTTAAGTTGGGGGATAAGAGGTCGCGGCGCGCGGCAATCCAAGATGGCCGCCTAACATCGGAACTCCGCGGACCGCCGGACATCGAGGATAATTACGAGCGTTTTCACGGCTCATTACCTCCTAGAAATGTCATTTTCCTGAATCGGAGGTTTGGCTCTCCTAGGGGCTGCGTTTATTTTTTGGAACTGAACAATATAGAGGGGAAATTCAGCAGGGGACGTTTTCAGTCAGGTAATAGCCGCCATTTTAGATGTTTTACCTGCTGTTTCCCCTCATCTTTTACCTCACGCGATGCTCTGGAGAGCCTTTTTGATACCTTTTATGGCATATTTGGGTGTTTACTTCACCATTATGTTGCCTTTTAATACAGGCAATATTCATTTACGGACTCATTCCTGCTTTGGATGCCATTTGGAAACGTTGCGGCTGGATATGGTGATGGAGTCGTCCAGTCCACGCACCGCTATTTTTGAGTCTCATGTTATCTCTTCGGTCATCACTTTATTGCCTTACATCTACTATACTTTTTTCTTGAATTGTGAGCGTGTTTCAGAGACTGCGCTACTTGTTTACTGTGAGGGATATATTGAGTGTCGCTGACGAATATTGCTGGGCTTTCCTTTGTCCACTTGGGATGTACTTTCTTACATATCTACGCTGCACATAATCTACGCAGATCTAGTGCTGGTGTTAGAGCGTCTCCTCTGTTGATGGAGCGTCCCCTCTGTGGATGTCCCTCTCTATATCTCTCAAGCATATCCTCCTGTGCTGAAGCGGCTTTGTAATATTGTGCTCACACTCGACGTGGTTCGTCTGAGACCTCTATTTCATGGGTAGGAGTAAACGTGCACTACGTCACACTCATAATTTGAAAGTGAATGCCTCTGATCTCCCTGGAACCTACTGCATTGCTTCAAATAGATTCTCTTGTTTATCTGAATACTCATCACATAGTGAGGGCTCCTATACGTCAGATTCATTTGCAGATATGGCTTCCAAGGGTTCGTTGCCTTCGTCTGCTGGCAAGAGACTGAAGCAGGATCCTCCTTCACCTCCCAAGGCAACTTCCCCGGTATCCTTGGACATGGTTCTTCAATCAATCAATCATGTCACTTATAAAGCGCACTACATACCCGCGAGGGTCTCAAGGCGCTGGGGGAAGAGGGGGGTGGTGCTGCTACTGATCGAAGAGCCAGGTCTTGAGGAGTCTTCTGAAGGCCAGTAGGTCTTGGGTCTGCCGAAGGTTGGTGGGGAGGGTGTTCCAGGTCTTGGCGGCGAGGTGGGAGAAGGATCTGCCGCCGGCGGTCGTTTTCCGGATGCGGGGGACTGTGGCGAGGGCGAGGCTGGTGGAGCGGAGCTGGCGGGTGGGGGTGTAGAAGCTGAGTCGTCTGTTGAGGTAGGCTGGTCCGGAGTTGTGGAGTGCTTTGTGTGCGTGGGTGAGGAGCTTGAAGGTTATCCTCTTGTTGACAGGGAGCCAGTGCAGGTCTCTCAGGTGGGGTGTGATGTGGCTGCGTCGGGGGATGTCGAGGATAAGACGTGCAGAGGCGTTCTGGATGCGTTGCAGCCGTCTCAGGAGCTTAGCCGTCGTTCCTGCGTAGAGGGCGTTTCCGTAGTCCAGCCTGCTGGTGACGAGGGCCTGGGTGACTGTTTTTCTTGTTTCGGTGGGGATCCACTTGAAGATCCTGCGGAGCATTCGGAGGGTGTTGAAGCAGGATGAGGAAACGGCGTTGACCTGCTTAGTCATGGAGAGGGTGGGGTCGAGGATGACCCCTAGGTTGCGTGCGTGGTCGGTGGGTGTCGGGGCTGTTCCCAGTGATGTCGGCCACCAGGAGTCGTCCCATGCTGAAGGGTTGGAACCAAGGATGAGGACCTCCGTCTTGTCCGAGTTCAGCTTCAGGCGGCTGGTACTCATCCATTCGGCGATGGCCTTCATTCCTTCGTGGAGGTGGGCTTTGGCGGTGTGAGGGTCTTTGGTGAGGGAGAGGATCAGCTGGGTGTCGTCGGCGTAGGAGATGATGTTGAGGTTGTGCTGTCGGGCGACGTGGGCGAGGGGTGCCATGTAGATGTTGAACAGCGTTGGGCTGAGGGAGGAGCCTTGGGGTACGCCGCAGGTGATCTTGGTGGCTTTGGATCGGAAGGGGCGAGGCGGACGCTTTGTGTTCTGCCGGAGAGGAAGGATGTGGTCCAGTCCAGGGCCTTCTCTTGGATCCCGGCGTCGTGAAGGCGTGTTCGTAGTGTGTGGTGGCAGACCGTGTCGAAGGCGGCTGATAGGTCCAGGAGGATGAGGGATGCTGTTTCTCCGTTGTCTAGCAGGGTCCTGATGTCATCGGTGGCGGCGATGAGGGCGGTTTCGGTGCTGTGGTTGCTGCGGAAGCCGGACTGGGAAGGGTCCAGGATGTTGTTCTCCTCGAGGTAGCGGGTCAGTTGTTTGACGATTTTCTCGGTGACCTTCGCGGGGAACGGGAGCAGAGAGATGGGTCGGAAGTTCTTGAGGTCCTTGGGGTCTGCCTTGGGTTTCTTGAGTAAGGCGGTGATCTCGGCGTGCTTCCAGCTTTCCGGGAAGGTTGCTGTCTCGAAGGAGATGTTGATTATTTTCCGGAGATGGGGCGCGATGGCTGTACTGGCTTTGTTGAAGACGTGGTGAGGGCACGGGTCTAGCGGTGAGCCGGAGTGGATGGTGTTCATGATCTCGCTGGTGTCCTCGTCGTTGATGTTGGTCCAGGAGAGCAGGCGGTTGGTGGTTGTGGGGGCAGTGGTCTCGGTGGTTGCCGGGGCGGTCGTGGTGTTGAAGCTGTCGTGGATGTCGGCGATTTTGCGGTGGAAGAAGGTGGCCAGTGAGTCGCACAGGTCTCGCGATGGCGGGATGTCGTTGGTGTTGGAGCTGGGGTTGGATAGTTCCTTCACGATGTTGAAGAGCTCTTTGCTGTTGTGTGCGTTGTTGTCTAGGCGGTCTTTGAGTGAGGCCCTTTTGGTGGATCTGATGAGGTGATGGTGACTGCGGGTGGCGCTCTTGTGGGCGGCGTAGCTGTCCGCTGTCCGTTCGTGGAGCCAGATCTTCTCCAGTTTTCGGCATGTTCGTTTGGAGGCCTGGAGGTCTTCGGTGAACCAGGTGGCTTTCTTGCTGGTGTGGCTGTTGGGCGGATTCTTGAACGGGGCGAGGGTGTTGGCGCAGTCGTCGATCCACTGTCTGAGGTTGCGGGCGGCGGTGTCGGGGTCGGAGGGTTCGGCGGGTGGGCTCAGGGCGAGGTTGTGGTTAGCTGGTCTTCGGTGACTCTGCTCCAGCAGCGGCGAGGCATTTGTTCGGTGCGGTGGTGCGTGGTGGGCTTCCTGTAGGTGAAGTGGATGCAGTGGTGGTCAGTCCAGTGGGGTTCGGAGGTGTGGTTGAAGGAGACGTGTGGGCTTGCGGAAAAGATGGAGTCTAGCGTGTGTCCGGCGGCGTGGGTGGGTGTAGTCATGAGCTGTCTGAGTCCGAGGGTGGCGATGTTGTCGATCAGGGTGGTGGAGTTGGTGTCCTTGTTGTTCTCGAGGTGGAAGTTCAGGTCCCCGAGGAGGATGTAGTCCGTGGAGGCGATGGCATGTGTGCTGACGAAGTCAGCGATGGAATCGCTGAACTGTGGTCGGGGTCCGGGGGTCTGTAGATGAGGGTTCCTCTGAGGGTGGTGTTGGGATCGGTGTGGATCTGGAAGTGCATGTGTTCGGCGGTGCTGAGGGTGTCGTCGGTGTTGGTTGAGACTCTGAGGGTGTTCCTGTGGACGATGGCGATGCCTCCTCCGACTCCGTTGGTGCGGTCCCTGCGGGTGATCTTGTAGCCGTCCGGGATGGCAATGGCGATGTCGGGGGCTGAAGCGGGATTCAGCCAGGTCTCCGTCAGGAATGCGACGTCTGGGGAGGTTGAGTCGAGAAGGTCCCAGAGTTCGATGGCGTGTTTGCGGGCGGAGCGGGTGTTGAGGAGGATGCATCTGAGGTAGTTGGGTTCTTTCCTGGGCGGTGGTTTGGCGGGGCGGGTGCTGGCGAAGCTGCAGTTCCGGCAGGTGAAGGGCCCTTGGGTGCGCTTCGGGGTGGCCAGGTAGCAGGCGTGATCTTTTCCGGGGTTGAGTGCGTGGAGGGTGCTGGCGTCGTATCGGCGTCTGTTGATGTGGCGGGCGCGGTGGATGCCCGGACCAGGGGTTCTGGCGCTGGGCGCGGTCCTGGCGCGGACGGGCGCAGACGGGCTTGCCTTAGGCGTGGCCGCACAGCGGCCGCCATAAATGGGGAGGTGGGAGGGAGGAGCAGGGAATGGGGCAGCGAATGGGCAGTGAGGGGCGGGGCCGCAGGGGCGCAGCGGCGGGAAACAGGCACAGAAAGGAAAAGCGAGGCACAATCAGGGCAGCAAGGGGGCACAGAAAGGAAAAAAAACAAGCACAATCAGGGCAGCAAGGGGGCACAGAAAGGAAAAAGCGAGCACAATCAGGGCAGCAAGGGGGCACACAAAGGAAAAAAACGAGCACCATCAGGGCAGCAAGGGGGCACAGAAAGGAAAAGCGAGCACAATCAGGGCAGCAAGGGGGCACAGAAAGGAAAAAAAACGAGCACAATCAGGGCAGCAAGGAGGCACAGAAAGGAAAAAACGAGCACAATCAGGGCAGCAAGGGGCACAGAAAGGAAAAAAAAACGAGCACAATCAGGGCAGCAAGGGGGCACAGAAAGGAAAAACGAGCACAATCAGGGCAGCAAGGGGCACAGAAAGGAAAAACTAGCACAATCAGGGCAGCAAGGGGGCACAGAAAGGAAAAAAAGCGAGCACAATCAGGGCAGCAAGGGGGCACAGAAAGGAAAAACGAGCACAATCAGGGCAGCAAGGGGGCACAGAAAGGAAAACGAGCACAATCAGGGCAGCAAGGGGGCACAGAAAGGAAAAAACTAGCACAATCAGGGCAGCAAGGGGGCACAGAAAGGAAAAAGCGAGCACAATCAGGGCAGCAAGGGGGCACAGAAAGGAAAACGAGGCACAATCAGGGCAGCAAGGGGACACAGAAAGGAAAAAGCAGAGCACAATCAGGGCAGCAAGGGGGCACAGAAAGGAAAACGAGCACAATCAGGGCAGCAAGGGGGCACAGAAAGGAAAACGAGCACAATCAGGGCAGCAAGGGGGCACAGAAAGGAAAAACGAGCACAATCAGGGCAGCAAGGGGGCACAGAAAGGAAAAACGAGCACAATCAGGGCAGCAAGGGGGCACAGAAAGGAAAAACGAGCACAATCAGGGCAGCAAGGGGCACAGAGGAAAAACGAGCACAATCAGGGCAGCAAGGGGGCACAGAAGGGAAAAAAAACGAGCACAATCAGGGCAGCAAGGGGGCACAGAAAGGAAAAGCGAGCACAATCAGGGCAGCAAGGGGGCACAGAAAGGAAAAACGAGCACAATCAGGGCAGCAAGGGGGCACAGAAAGGAAAAAAAACGAGCACAATCAGGGCAGCAAGGGGGCACAGAAAGGGAAAAAACGAGCACAATCAGGGCAGCAAGGGGGCACAGAAAGGAAAAAACGAGCACAATCAGGGGCAGCAGCAGGGCACACAGACGGAGCTGTGTGGTGGGGGAGCGACCTACCAGTCAAGGTCAGGGGTCTTGAGGAGATTCGTGCTATCAGACCATTTGTGGAGGAGACGAATACTCGTTTGCAGTCAATGGATGCCAAGTGGGCCTCTATGGACTCTCGGGTAACTGTGGTGGAGCAACAACTTATTCAGGTGCAGGATGCACCCACAAGAATTTCTTCTTTGGAGAGGGAAGTCTCACAGCTTCGAAAGGCCTCTGAAGACTTGGAAAACAGGAATCGTCGTAATAACCTACGAGTGTATGGTTTGCCTGAAGGTCTTGAGGGGGACGACCCTGTTACCTTCTTCACTTCCTTTCTTCCACAACTCTTGAATCTTCCACCTTCAGTTAACCTGAACTTACAACGAGCTCATAGACTGGGTCCTCGTCTCTCTTCCACTTCGGCGCCATCCAAGCCTCGAGGAGTGATCATTCTTTTCTACAATTTACTGATCTTCTGAGGGTCCTTACCGCCGCTAAATCTAGGAAGGATCTATCCTGGCAAGGCTCAAGAATTTTTATTTCCCAAGATCTTGCTTCGGCCACAGCTAGACGACGCAAGGAGTTTTTGGACCTTCGACCACCGCTACGCTCCATGGGAGCTAGATATGGATTGTTTCATCCCTGTATTTTCAAAGTTACTTTCCTCAACAAAACTTCTACCTTTGAAAATCCTGTTGATCTTAGAGGATTTATCCAGTCTCATACTCACGTCTCAATGGAGTCTACTCCTTCTACTTCAGCAACGTGACTGTTGTGCTTTTTCCTTTGTATCTTTTGCAGTGATGACATTGTTATAACTAATTTTTCTCTACTTTCCTTATAGAAATCGTTTGTATTGATGGTGCTTAATTTTTATCTTCCTTTGCAGGTTTCAATGATATTCATTCTTCTTGACTATCAATACCCTACCGCTCCTTCTCTTTTGTGATGTTTGGGTATGTCTGGTGGGTTGCGGTGTCCTCCCCGTTGGGCGTGCTGTCCTCTGTTGTCCGTCGCCGTCTCATCCCTTTTGTGTTCCCCGTAAGGTACGTATTACAGTCGTCATTTCGACATGTACTGTCTACTTTTGCTGTTAATCTTCCTTTCCTTTTTTTCTCTTTTTCTTCTTGTATACTCCCCTTGCTCTTTCCTAGAGTCTTTCTTTTTTCTTACTGTTAATTGGTTCCGTTTCGCTTTTTCCTTCTTATTTCCTAGCTCTTTATCATGTTCTCTTTCTTGTCTTATCATTAGTGTTGCATGTTCAATTTGTTATGTAATGTTGACAGCTCAATGTTCAAAGTTGTTTCATGGAATGTGAAAGGTGTTAATAGCCCAATTAAGAGACAGAGAATTCTCTCCCACTTGGCCTCTTACAACCCAGATTTGTTTTTTTACAGGAGACCCATCTTTCAGAAGCTGAGGCGTTAAAGTTGAAAAAGGGTTGGGTGGGTGGGGTTTTGGTATCACCCACTTCTAACAAGAAAAATGGTGTGATTGTTTTATGGCATAAGAGATTGAAATGTAAAGTGATTTCGCAAGAAAATGACTCTGAAGGTAGATGGGTGCTGGCTAAGCTATTAATTAATAATACCTCTTTAACTATTTTTAATGTATATGGTCCGACTCATCCTGATTGCTCCTTTTGGCCCTTGATTACCCAAAAATGCATACAATATAGGGATGATCTGTTTATTTTAGGAGGAGATTGCAACCAGGTTGTTGACCCCTTTCTTGATCGTAAATCGCAAACACGTTTTGTGCCCCATAAGACACATAAGCACTTTCTTAACACTATCTCTCAGGTTCACTTAGTAGACGCATGGAGGCTCACACATCCTGATTCTCTAGACTTTTCTTTTTTCTCTCCTCCTCATAACTCTCTTTCTCGTATCGACTATCTCTTTCTATCTAAACCTCTATCTCAAAACTTGCTATCCTCCTCTATTGAACCTATTGTTATATCGGATCATGCTCCAATTCTCATAAACCTAGATTTACTCCCCTCTCACCCTATTTCTTCCCGCTGGCGCTTTAATAACTCTCTCCTTCTTGACTCTACTTTTTCTCCCTCTTTCACGACTTTTGCTGAGGAATTCTTCAACTTAAATAGTACCCCCGATATTTTACCACATATATTATGGGACTCATTTAAAGCTACAGCACGAGGATTCATAATAGATTTTGCAGCCAAAAGAAAGAAGCGTTTTCGTCAACAAAGTAAAGACGCCCTACTAAAGATTAAATCATTGGAACACCAGTTTTACACTTCATCGACGGACTCTATTTTGCCAGTTCTGATCCGTGCCAAGTTAGATTTTAATAGAACCACAACAGATAACGCTGCTTCGATACTGTTACGTAGCAGTGCTAGATATTACGGAGGTCGAAATAAAATGGGCAAACTCTTAGCAAATTACCTTAAATCCCGTAAAGAACGCACTATCATAGATATGGTTTACACCTCTGATGGCTCTTCTGTTCATAAAAATGAGGATATTCTTAACGAATTTATGCTTTTTATAAGGATCTCTATACACCTGACTCTCCACCTTCTTCTTCCCTTATTCAGTCTTACCTGGACGCTCTCCCGATCCCGTCCAATGATCATCTTAATCTTTCACAATTGGAGACAGATCTTTCTCTTCAGGAATTATCCCTCGCTTTATCCTCTTTAAAGAAGGGTAAATCACCTGGGCCGGATGGCTATTCTGTTGAATTTTACTTGCATTTTTCTAATCTTTTACTTCCTAGACTTTTACATCTTTTTCATTCTTTTCCCCTTGCTGAAGGGAATTTGGGATCTTTTCAGGAGGCCACAATTTGTCTCATTCACAAAGAAGGACGTGACCCTAAATCCTGCAAGAATTACCGGCCGATTTCATTACTGAATGTAGACTATAAATTATTTGCCAAATCACTTGCTTTGCGCTTGGACTCTCTTATGCCACACTTGGTGGGTAAGGAACAATGTGGCTTTGTGAAGGGTAGGTTAACTTCAGACAACTCTCGCCTTTGCTAAATGTCCTCAATAAAATTCCTGCTCCTTCCTCTCCCTTGGCTGCTATCTCTGTTGATGCAGAGAAGGCATTTGATAGAGTTGACTGGGCTTTTTATTAGCTTCTCTGAAATGGCATGGATTCGGCCCTAAATTAATCTCGCTTATCTCTCTACTGTACACTGCTCCTAGAGCCTCTGTTTTAGTCAACGGTTCCATTTCCTCTTATTTTCCCCTTCGTCGTGGGGTTCGTCAGGGTTGTCCGCTCTCCCCTCTTCTTTTCATTTTGGCCCTTGAGCCCTTTTTATCCTCAATTCGTAACAATGATTTAATCTCTGGGTTTCCCTATGGTGATCACAATTTAAAACTTTCCGCTTATGCTGACGATATTCTTCTTTTTATCTCCAATCCGCAGACTTCTATTCCTCCCTTATTACATGAATTTAACGCCTTTTCTCTTGTTTCCGGATATAAAATCAACTCTGATAAAACAGAAATTTTACCTCTCACGAAATCCTGTCTTCCACACTTCTTTTCGGCCACGGGATTTGCTTGGTCTCCGGTTCAAATTAAATATTTAGGTATACTATTTTCTAACTCCATCTCCTCTTCTGTTAAATTAAATATGAATGCGGTTATTGCTCGGATAGATAATTTACTTTCCTCTTGGAATCCTTTATTCCTTTCTTGGTGGGGTCGGTTGGACTCCATTAAAATGATGATAACCCCTATCTTAATATACACTCTTTCCATGCTTCCAGTTCATATTCCCGTCTGTTATTTTAAAAAATTGACTCCCTGCTCTCTAGATTTCTTTGGAATGGTAAGAGATCCAGGATCTCCTTATCTGCCCTTCGTAAGATAAAATCTAATGGAGGTGTTAATTTCCCTGATTTTCGTCTCTATCACAAAGCCTTTTGCCTTCGTCAGGCTGCGAAATGGCTCCTAGAGGGTCAATCTTCCTTTACTCCTTTATGGTGCAATATTGAACGCATTCTAATTTCTCCCTTCTCTTTTACGGAACTCTTAGCTTTTTCGGTTAAGATACCTCTTGCCTCTCTCCCTTTATTTAAGCACACTTGTGCGGTTCTAAAACCTCTATTTCATAAGGATACCTTTTCCAGGGAAGTCTTTTTAGACTCCCCATTATGGCATAATTCTCATATTACCATTAATAATAGACCTATCTTTTGGAGATCCTGGAGAATTAGGGGAATAATCTGGGTTAAAGATCTTTTTGATGGTTTAGAGCCATGCTCATTTCCCCAATTTCAACTCAGGTTTCATTGTCCTCGTTCCTTTCTTCAAAGATTCTCCACTCTCATGGCTGTTATTCTTGACTCATTTTATTCGCTTCCCTCTGTCCCTTTGCCTTTGGCTCAAAACCCTCTTCGTAAAATTCTTCTTTCTTTTCCTAAAGCCTCTCTTATTTACAAATTCTTTCTTTCTCCCTCAATTGATCGTCCTAAATTCAAGGTGGAAATTGCTTGGGAAGCTGATCTCGCGTGTGAATGGACTATTAATTTTTGGGATAAACTTTGGTCTCGCTCCCTAAAAATTTCTCGCTCTGCTTCTCTCACTCAATCTATGTTCTTTCTATATCATAGACTTTATCTTTCCCCTATCTCTATTGCTAGGTTTACACATTCTACTGATACTAAATGCTGGTCCTGTGGCTCATCTAATGCTGACCTCTGTCATCTTCTTTTCTATGCCCTCCTGTTGCTATCTTCTGGGAAAAAGTTTGGACCTACATTTCTCGCATATTTGATACACGTATTCCCTTATCTCTCCCTCTTCTTTTGCAGGCAGTCTATTTCAGTCCTTAGATATTCCCTTACATATGCATGGCCTCTTTGATCTTATGATAGCCTTAGCTTTCCAACACATAACACTAAATTGGAAATCACTCTCACGGCTCTCTATTCAGCACTGGTGGAATAGCCTTTGTCATTTTCATCGACTGGATGTTGCCTTTGCCTCTTCCTGTAAGCCAATAATTGACAGAGAACTGTTCTGGAACCCACTTACTACCTATCTGGATAAATTAGCAATGTTAAAAGAAAAATCTCGTGTAAATGCTGAAAATTTTAAGCCTCCTTAGACATAATATTTTCTCTGTTTCTTGTTCATATTTTAATTATTATGTTGACTCCTATTCGCACATCATGAAGATTGTTTTTTCTCTTCTTTTCTAGCTCGATATGCAACTTTGTAAAACATTTACCATATGAAAGACTGTTTTCCCTTATATTCCACCTACCCCCTTCCATTTTCCTCCCTCTTGTTCCCCTTTCTACCTTTCATTCCCCTTCCCTCCCTTAATATACAAATACCCTTAAACAGCTTTCTCCTTTGAATCTACTGTTAGCTTTTTATCCTTGCATATATTATTTTGTTGGTCACTTGTGTTTTGCTGACCTCTGTATTGTTATGAAATATTTAAATAAAGCTTTTCAAACACAAAAAAAAGTTGGGGGATAAAGTCCCCTTGAATCCTGAGGGTCCCTGGGGTCCAACTAGCCCACCAGGTACCTCCAGTAAGCGCCACAGAGCTGCGTTGCAGAGAGGTGGCCCAGGCCACGCCCCTTTACACCTCTCTGCAATGGGGCTCTGTGGCGCTTACTGGAGGTACCTGGTGGGCTAGTTGCACCCAGGGACCCTGAAGATTCAAGGGGACTTAATCCCCAACTTAAAACGCGCCACGGGGCGCGTTTGCACAGTGGTGAAGGAAGGGGCGGGACCTGAAGTGACATGTGTGCAAACACACCCTGTGGCGCGCTTTAAGTTGGGGAATTAATTCCCCTTCAATACTGAGGGTCCCTGGGGCCAACTAGCCCACCAGGTACCTCCAGTAAGTGCCAGAGGCCTGCGTTGCAGAGAGGTGGTCCAGGCCATGCCCCTTTTTACACCTCTCTGCAACGCAGGCCTGTGGCGCTTACTGGAAGTACCTGGTGGGCTAGTTGGGCCCCAGGGACCCTCAGGATTCAAGGTAACCTAATACCCCAACTTAAAACGCGCCACAGGGTGCATTTGCACAGTGGTGAAGGGAGGGGGCGTGGCCTCAGGTGACATGTGTGCAAACACGCCCTGTGGCGCGTTTTAAGTTGGGGAATTAATTCCCCTTGAATCCTGAGGGATTCTGGGGGCCAACTAGCCCACCAGGTGCCTCCAGTGCGCGCCACAGGGCTGCGTTGCAGAGACGTGGTCCAGGCCACGCCCCTTTTTACACCTCTGTGCAACGCAGCTCTGTGGCGCTTACTGGAGGTACCTGGTGGGCTAGTTGGACCCCAGGGACCCTCAGGATTCAAGGGGACTTATCTCCCAACTTAAAACGGCCACAGGGCTTGTTTGCACACATGTCACCTCAGGCCCCCTCCCTTCACCACTGTGCAAACGCACCCCGGGCGCGTTTTAAGAGGAAGTTTTAATCCCCTGCCCTATTATGTACTAGGGCCTTACAGAGGAGGTCATGCTAATCACAGGGGTACCCCAACGCATAGTGTTCCCTAGTGTATGTAGGTGTTTTCACTGTATTCTAAGTGTCTTTTAGCAAAGCACTGGCTCTAGGCCTGGTTAGTCCGAGTCAGTTACCACCAGTACCCGTCTGAAAAAGTTGTGGGCACAGGATGATTTTGCAACAAGGCCTCTTTCTGCTCCTCTGTTGGTTCTTTCTGCACATGTCTTGCTTCTTCCTGCTCTTTTCTTCGTCTTTGTGGACTTCTGTTGCTTCTTTCTGCATTTCTTTTGCTTCTTTCTGTGCGTTTTTTCTTCTTTCTTTACATGTCCTACCTCTGTAGGCATAGTTAGAAACTAGCATTTAAAAAACCTTTGAAATTCACTTAAAAACCATAGGTTTCAGGCACGTTATAGTTAGAAATTAGCATTTAAAAACCTTTGAAATTCACTGAAAAACCATAGGTTTCAGACACGTTATAGTTAGAAATTAGCATTTAAAAACCTTTGAAATTCACTGAAAAAACCATAGGTTTCAGGCACGTTATAGTTAGAAATTAGCATTTAAAAAACCTTAGAAATTCACTGAAAAAACCATAGGTTTTAGGGACAGTTATAGTTAGTTGGACATTTCACTCGTACAAAACCAGTGAAATTCCCCCGTTATAGTTAGTTCAGCCAACTATAACTCGCGCCCCCGCAATGCACTGCTGATGACGTCACATATTACATCACTCATGACATGGTCAGTGACATCACTGATGACATCACTGATGACATCTCAAATGACATCACTGATGACATCATCCATGTGATAATTTCATGCATCTTCTCACACCCTAATATAACTTTTGATACACCCACTCTAAATTACAGACTGCCATTCTCAAAACCATAGACACTCCAACACCAATAACTACATACACACTCACTGATTCTTAGGTCTACACACACATCCACTCACTCACCCGTACAGTCACTCATACTTACGGTCAGTCAGTACAGGACTATCATATGCACTCATACACCTATATAGACACTCACACACCGCCACTCATCCATAGAGGTACTCACACACCTAGTCAGTCATGCAAATAATTAATCACCCTGCCATTTACTCACCTATACAGTTATACACACACCAGCTCATTTACTCATACAAATACTAGCACATTCTTACGCTCTTATACAATCACTGATACAAGTACACACTCATCCATACAGCCACTCTCACAATCACACACTCTCACTTATAGCCATTTATATACTCCAACACACATATATACTGCCTTTCACATATGTAGTTACTCACACATGTACCACTGAGATATACATTCACTCACTAACACACCCATACACACACTCACCCACCCATACAGTCCATCACAGATGCACTCTTGAAACCATGCACCCAGTGAATCAGCCACTCACACATCTATGCACAGAGTCACACACACCCCACCCACACAAACACTCAGGCACCCATACAGATACTCGGACAACCAATCAATAACCCATGTAGACACTCATGTAGCTATTCGCAAACCCATGCAGCCGCTTACACACCAACAGACAGACGGATACAGACATTCACACAGTTTAGTCACTAACCCATGCATTCAGTAAGATACGTTTAATCACTCACTTATAGAGTCAGTCACGCACCTACTAAATCATCCATTCAGACACTTATACACCCACTCATTCTTCAATACGCCTTTCCCTTAATATATTAAACATATTTAAACTTTACAGAAACACACAGTCACTGGATGATGTCATCAGTGATGTCATTTGAGATGTCATCAGTGATGTCATCAGTGATGTCACTGACCATGTCATGAGTGATGTAATATGTGACGTCATCAGCAGTGCATTGCGGGGGCGCGAGTTATAGTTAGCTGAACTAACTATAACAGGGGAATTTCACTGGTTTTGTACGAGTGAAATGTCCAACTAACTATAACTGTCCCTAAAACCTATGGTTTTTTCAGTGAATTTCTAAGGTTTTTTAAATGCTAATTTCTAACTATAACGTGCCTGAAACCTATGGTTTTTTCAGTGAATATATATATAGATATATAAAAATTACAGGTGTGTATATATATATGTATATATATATATATATATATATATATATATATATATATATATATATATATATATATATATATTACCTACTGGCGGTCGCCAGTAGGTAGTTATAGTTAGGACCTAGTTTCCATAGGAAAAGCGGTTTTTCTTTTCCCAATAACTTTGGCGCCGGTTGACGAATGTTCGCGAAATTTTCAAAACTAGTGTCCCGCTCCGGTCAGCTCCTGTCTTGAAAGTTTCGGGGTGATTCGCCAAGCGGGGGCCGAGAAAAAAGGGGGGCCCCAAAACGCATTTCCCCCATGTTATTTTCCATAGGAAACTTTAGACAAAGCTACAGCCCGAACTGCTGAACGGAATTCCACCAAATTTGGCAAAAAGGTAGCCCTTGGTTCAGAAAGAGTCCTTTTTGTTAAATGGTGTGAATCCGTTCAGTAGTTCCTGAGAAATTAGAAAAAGAAAAAATATCAATATCTAGGGCAGCGGTGGGTTCGCGAACCCTCCCGAGCACGAGCTTCACTGTGATTGGCTGCCAACACTCCAAACCAGGAAGTGTTGGCAGCCAGCTTGTGACTCGGTAGAACCGAGTCACAAGAAAACAGTGAAAAAAAATGTTTAAAAACAAGAAAAGGTGGCAGGGTAGAAACACCCTGACCCCCTAGGCCTGCTCAGGGGGTCCCACAAGGACCCCCAGGGCCAAAAAAAGCATTTTTTAAAAATAATTTCGGCAGAATTCACGCTGGGGTCGCGAATCCCGACGAAATTATTTTAAAAAATGAAGCGCGGGCTCCCGCGCTTTATTTTAATGAGGCCCCCGGGTGGGCCAGGTCCCGGGGGCTTGTCCAAAAAATAACAGCGGGGGCCAGCGGGGGCCCCCGCAGCCCCGGGGACCACACCTCCCCGGGGCTATGCACCTACTGGGGTCCCAGGCGCTGGTGTCAACGTGCTGTAGGTGCACACACTGAGGTCCCGGGCGCTGGTGTCAAAGTGCTGCAGGCGCAATTTGGTAGCAATGACACAGGTGAGGCTGTGATGCAGGGGCACAGAAGGGCAAGGGCTGCAGGGACAGAGAGCGTATACACATAAAGCTGGATGTAGAGTCGCATGGGCTCCTCAGCACGGATAGGCAAGGGGCTCAGAAGCATACCACATTACCCCTACCCTGTATCTTACCTCTGGCGGCGGCTGAGCTCAGGGCCAGCACTCCTAGTCCCAGCAATAGTCCCAGTGCCCCCGCAGGGCTCCCACTCCAGCTCCGGTGCATCCCCGGCTGTGCGCCCTCCGAGGGGCTCCCCGGGGGCCCAAGTCACATCTCCACGAGCTCCTCGGCTCCGCTCCTCCTTAGATGCCAGTTCCAAGCCCGGCCGGCAGCAGCTCGCGCCACCTCCGGCGCGCAGACTGAAGTCAACTCAGCCTGGCAGCAGCCAAGCGCGAGCCCACCTCTCTCGGCCCGCACACCCGTCATACTTCAGCCTATAGGAACATTTGCAGGCGGGGCCTACACTACCTTATTGGACAGGGTGAACGTATTGGGAAAGGTAGGGTGTAAAAGACAGTCCATTTGCAGGGGACTGAGCGGTGCAGCGGCACCAGCTCCGAGAGCGATGCTGGGAGCACAAAGCGCCTACTACACCTGGTGCGCCCGCGGAGAAGCACCCATCATACCTCTTCGTCACAGCGGCGACTGTAGCACCACTACCTGATGTACAAATAACACCATCTACTACAGGAGCACCAGGACGGATCAGCATCGCCAGTATCCGCCCACAGTCGGCTTCAGGAAACCACCAAGCCAAGAACACACCGCGCCCACCCGAAGGCTGCTGCACTGACCGCCACCTGATACAATATCATCACCAGCCCTTGCTGTGCCAAAGACTGCTCTTTCTGCAACAACCCCAGCACCTGGCGACAAGCCGACAGATCCTGCTCTGTCCCTTCTGATCGACCACCCCAGTGCCTGCTGAATAACACGATCACCTGCTCGATCCCTTCTGATCTACAACTTCAGTACTTGCCACAGCACATATTTAACTAACTTGCTGGCCAACCTCCTAGACCCGCTGAAACAGCCGAAGAGGCATCGGCTATAAAAAACAACAGAGGCGCCTGCTGCCATTGCACGAACACCTACTAACTGTATCCCGCCACCAGCTGTGGCACTTCCTGCATCACGCCTTGCACACGGTCACTTATATGCATGAACCTATTGCACCATTAGCAGTACCGTGCTAGCAGGTGAAGCACCCGATCTTGCTGCAGCACCAGATATCCCTCACCAGCTCTTCCTTAAACACCTGTACCTACGCCGGAAGCTGCAAAACAACACCACGGACTCTGGTGTACCACTCCTACCACCTGTAAACGAACACTGCATTATCTCACGTAGCAGCCCCAGTTGCACTATTCTCTGCACCCCAAGGGCCATACTCGGGGCCACTGGAACTATGCGGCAGGAGATGACCAAATTACGCGGCAGCTAACTAAATTACGCAGCAAGAAAAGGCAAATTATGCATCCTAAAGCGGCACATTTTGTGATAGTTTTTTTCATAGGTTTGCATTTTTTCACATGTTAAAACTGCTGGGAAAAGGTTTCAGCTCATTGGTACATGTTTAACATCCAAAGTACAGTAATAAGCAACGGAAAGATGTCCAGTCAACCTTCTCCAGCTGTGCGGCAACAAGAATCAATCAATTTTAGTAATGTTTGATCCGTTTCACGTAGAAACCATTTTTTGCTCAAATCCTGCAGATTATGCAGAAGATTATGGATTATGTGGCAAGTGCAACCCGTTCATTATTATGCAGAAAATGCCGCAGCAGCAGAATCACATATTTCCAGTGGCCGTGGCCATGTTCAGCATCTGCTGAACTAACCACGTTACAAGCTACACACCCATATCATCTGAAACACTAATCTAATGCCTGTAGATTAATACAGCAATCCCTCGTGCATCTTCATCTACACCAGTGCCAGCAGCAAAAGCACCACCACGTCTTCAGGATAATCAGCTTTATCAGTGGAAGATGCACAATCACCAGCCAAATGTTGCCCTGTGAGCTTCAATACCTGTCGCATCAGACCAGCCCCTATTAAAACAGCACCTGAAACACGTGAATCTGTGTCACTACTCACAGCATCTGTTGCACTTGATATATAAGCAACCAACACAACACAAGGTATAATGCCTGCACCACTCCCAGTGCCTGCTGCTGAAAACCAGCACTTAATGCACCATTTCGGTGACTGATGCATGAACCCTGCTGCAGCAAACCCTGCACCATCAACATATGCTTCACCCTTCCCTCTGTGATTGATACACCAATACCCAGACTGTCACATCTATCCTGGCAGCTCCTTCTCTAACTGTGTTACCCACACCATTGCTGCTGCACTTTCATCACAGACCACACCATTTTCTACACAAGCTAAAACAAACTGCAGTTCCAGCAGCCACTGTCACACTCTAGCACCTGTTGCCTTAGCACTTGCTGCGCTACAACACTCACACCCGCCCAATCACCCTCTGCACACAAATTCCTTCCAACCACCTGCTTCAACCAAGACCTGGATTATTCTACAAGCCAGACGATGCTCCAGCTTTAGGAATTAATGTCCGGTTACTTACCGGTAATATTCATTACTCCGAGTCGTAGCCCTCCCCGTCCCAGGCCAAACCGATGAGCATAGCTCCTCCCACCAGAAACTCCCAAGCAAAACTCCACGCCCATCCCTTCCCTCCAGGCCACTCCCATACCCTTAGGCATATAACACGTGACCCCCAGAACCACAACCTGCACCACCAAGCACAAGAAGCCGAACAGGGAGGGAGGGATTGGAACCCGGACTGGGACGGGGAGGGCTACGACTCGGAGTAATGAATATTACCAGTAAGTAACCGGACATTACCTCCTCGTCAGCCCTCCCCGTCCCAGCCCAAACCAGATGAGCAGATATCAAAGCAAGAATCGGCTTCATTAAATATCAAAAACAGACTTTATTTAGCACAGCAATAAGTCATACCACCGGAGCAGAACGCAACACCGCGTCCCCAAACCCAGCAGACTCAGTCCCACCCACCACCAAATGATAATGGGACATAAAAGTGGGAGGAGAACTCCTGCGTGGAACAGTTGTTTTATGTTTTAACTTAAAATGCGCCACGGGGTGCGTTTGCACAGTGGTGAAGGCAGGGGGCGGGGCCTGATGTGACATGTGTGCAAACGCGCTCGGTGGCGCATTTTAAGTTGGGGGAATAAGTCCCCTTGTATCCTGAGGGTCCCTGGGGGCCAACTAGCCCACCAGGTACCTTCAGTAAGCGCAACAGAGTAGCGTTGCAGAGAGGTGTAAAAAGGGGCGTGGCCTTGGACCATGTATGTATGAGTGAGTGGCTTTGTGAGTAGCTGTATTGGTGAATGAGTGGATGTGAGTGCTTGTATGGATGTGTGAATGGATATGTAAGTGCTTGTGTGGGTGTGTTAGTGACTGTTGAGAGGCTGAATGGGTGAGTGACTTGGTGTGTGAGTAGGTCTATGGGTGTGTGAGTGGTTGTGTGGGTGAGTGAGTAGGTGGGGGTCTGATGTAATATGTAAGGTCATAAGCAGTGCATTGCGGGGGCACAAGTTATAGTTAGCGAAGTTAACTATAACTGCTGAATTTAATTGGTTTGGATGAGTGAAATCTCAGGCTAACTATAAGATCCCTGTAATCTTTGTTTTTTCAGTGAATTTCTAAGGGTTTTTGCATTCTATATCCTCATTATTAAGTCCCTGTAACCCGTGGCTGTTTTAGTGAATTTCTACGGTTTATTAATGTTATTTCCTCACTATAATGTTCCTGTAACCTTTGTTTTTTTAGTTAATTTTTAAGTTTTTTAAAATTTTATTTCCTAACAGTAACCTGTAACCTTTGTCAGTGAGTGTGTGAGTGGCTGTGTAGGTTGATGACTGAGTGTGTGAATGGCTGTACAGGTCTTTGAGTGGGGGTGAGAATGTCCATGTGGGTCTGTGACTGGGAGTGTGAGTGTCTGACTAAGTGTGTGTGTGTGTGTCAGTGGGTGTGTGAGTGGGTGCATCAGTGTATCAGTGGGTGTGTGAGTGAGTGCATGAGTGTTTCGGTGAGTGTGTAAGTGAGTTTATGAGTGTCTCAATGGGTTTGTGAGTGTCTGAGTAGGTCTGGAAGTGGGTGTGTAAGTGTCTCACTAGATGTGTGAGTGGGTGTGTGTATGTGTCTGAGTGGGTCAGTGACCGGGTGCATCACTGTCCCAGTGGGTGTGTGAGTGAGTGCATGAGTATCTCAGTGAATGTGTTAGTGAGTGTATGAGTGTCTCAATGGTTTTGTGAGTGGGTGTGTGAGTGTCTGACTGGGTCTGGAAGCGGGTGCATGAGTGTCTCACTGGATGTGTGAGTGGGTGCATGTGTCTGAGTGGGTCTGTGACCGGGTGGGAAAGTGTCAGAGTGGGTTTGTTAGTGCTTGCATGAGTGTGTGAGTCAGTCTGTGAGTTAATGCATGAGTGTCTGAACGAGTCTGTGAGTGGGTTTGTGAGTCACTGAGGGGGTCTGTGAGTGGGTACACGAATTTCTGAGTGGGTCTATGAGTTGTTACGTGGTCCATGGGGACATTGTCATTTTCACTAAGTTAGCATGAGCTCTGCAGACAGTGCACTGCTTTGCGCACGTTACTTCAAGCCTTTATTTTTGTAAAGACTTTCTTCATCCTTTTCACTTGAGAATTGTCTGCCGTGTTCACTGTCTGTCAGTTCCTGAGATTTAGTCTGAACACTGTGTGCAAGGTCGATAAACAATGCCCCTTGTTATTCTGTTCTGGTCAGGCCCTAGTACCTAGACGAAACATACAAATGAAGCTGTTGTTTGGAACACATACTTTGGTTTTAGGGGGATACATGCATAGGGGGACAGACACTCGGAGAGGGACCTTTCCAGGGAGAAGAGCGAGACCGCACCTATGATGTAGAACTGCCATCTATAGTCTGAGGTATGGGATCTGCAGACAAAACATAGAGATCTTCATATATATAATAATACAGCTTCTAAGCAAGGGGAGAGAGATTAGGCTTTATTGTCAGTTTTATAATGACATCTCCTTTAATGATATATGGCCTAGCTGCTATGCTGACAGTATTTGTACTTTGCATTTTCATGCTTGTTGTGGCACATATACTGCATGTTAGAGCACGTTAGTTAAGATAAATATTTTAAACTGGTTTGTGTCTCTGTCAGATCTTATTGTGGACAAGAACAAGAGTGTGAGCGAAAGGGTATGTCTTGCAACCGCGAGTCCTGAGAGATTCGGGAGTGTTGTGTTCTGAGTGTGTAAGTAGGTGTCTAAGTGTCTGCGTTGGTGTGTTAGTAGCTGTGTGAGAGAATGGGTCACAACAGAACCGCAACTGCCCCTTTATCCAACAAGAGTCCACATCTTTCCACAAAATACCTACCCAGGTGGAGTTGTTTCTATTGGTTAATTACTAAGTGCTACCTCGTTCGGTAAATGTCCAGTATGTATTCTACACTACAGCTGCATAATGGACCACGAGGAAATGTCACCAGTGACCTTGTGTGCATTTTGGCAGTGTGATTGTTCCTCATGCATCTTTATCCAGAAATCTGTGATAACATGAATATTCCTATAGAGAAGATAACAAGAGTACAAAGAGATAAATCTCCACCAAACAAGGGTGCTTCTTAACTATATGAAGTAAGTACTTCTTTGGTGAAGATAGCCACATATTCCTTGGCATTAAGAACGCCTCACCAAAATCAGCTGGAAACTAGCTGTGGGGGGGCTCTTCTTAAGCTGTACATCATCATGGCAAAAGGTGGGCAGGGACAAACAGGCAAAGCTTCCAAGTGATTTGCATACTTGCATACTCGTAGTAATTTGAAGGGAGAACCACGCACTCTTGCTCTCACTAGGCAAGGACAAGAAAGAACCCACTTGCAACAGTCACAACAAATTGCGCTCCAATAGATCAACAATTAAGTCACTTCCATGAAGCGTTTCAGATCATCTTTCATTGTGGAATTGCCAAGAAAACACACTTGCTTTGCGTTTTATAGAGGAGGGGGACTGATTTCGGCCCCAGGGACCCCTTCCCCTGGGGATCGTCCAAGAATTAATGGGGAAGGGGGCTGTGCATACCTCCCCAGGCTGATTTTGGCCCTGGGTACCCCATCCCCGGGGCCTGGCCAATTAATGGAAGGGGGGCCAAGTGACCCCACTCCTGGACTGATTTTGGCCCAGGGACCGCATCCTTCGGGACCCAGACAATTATTGGAAGGGGACTGGGAATGCGTGGCCCGTCTCCATGGGCTGATTTCGTCCCCGGGGATCTCATCCCCCGGGGCCCGGCCTCTTGCTTCCGTGTGCCCTGGAGCCCACCCAGGGCACCCAGTGGGGTGACTGCAGGTGAGCTCCAATGCCCCCATGGTACAGGGAGCCATCCATAAATTCTTCTAAGTGCGTGCAGGAGCTATATTTTCATCTGTTTTCCTGCCCGCTCGACAGCGGGCAGGGAAACAGATGAAAACTCCACTCCCTGCAAGCAGGAGCAGTTGTCCCACTCCCACCCGCTGGGAGCAGAGTTACTGTTTGCTCTCGCTTCCGCCAAATGACAGCAAACTGCTTTCTTCTCAGAGTGGGCCCTACTGGAGACAGCAGGAGCCCGACCCTGGGGGTGGCAGTCCCAAGGACCATTAATGGCTCCAGGAGGGGGGCCACACATCCCCCTCCTTTGTTCCTCAGGGCCAGCCCAGGGGGAAGTGGTGGTCCGCATGTTACCCTTCCCCATCAAGATGTTTTTCTGGCTCAGTGGCAATGGTGGTCCCCAGGGATCCTGGGAGCTTAGGGGGGGGGCTTGCAGCTCCCCTCCAATTAAAAGTTGAATCAGCCTGCCCTGGGGAGGTGGCGGTCCCTGGAGCTCAAACTGGCATGGTGAGGGGGGCTGCATGCGCCCACCATTATTTGTATTTAAATATGCCTCCGGGACGTAGTTCACCCGGGGGCTGAGTTTTAAAGAAAACATGTGAGACCGCGCTTCTTTTTTTTTATTTTTGCTACGAATTCGCAAATATACGTGGCAAAAAATTAAAAAACAAAAATGATTTTTGGCCCTAGCGGAGTCCCTAGTGTACCCCAGCACTAAGGCTAGGGGGTCAGGGTATTCCTACCCTTCCCTCTTTTCATTTTTTTTTTTACATTTTTATTTTGGGACTCAGCTGAGTCCCAATATGGCTGCCAATACTTCCTAGTTGAAGTGATGGCAGCCAATCAGAACTTTGCACAAGATCGTCAATATTCGTGGAGGCACCACAACTCTAGATATACAAATTCCGATTTTCTTTATTATAGCAAAAACTATTGAACGGATTTACACCAAATAAAAAAAAGGTGCTTTCTGGACCAAGAGCAACCTTTCTGGCAAATTTGGTGTAATTCCGTCCAGTGGTTCGGGCTGTAGTCGTGTCTAAAATACATATGTGTGTGTGTGTGTGATAACACACTCATGCTGTGGGGACTTGATTGCACTTTGGGGCCTGAACCCAGGTCACCACAAGACAATGTCCTATAAATTATAAAAAAATATTTCAGGAATATTTGTTTCAATCTTTACAATGTTTTTTAAAATTGTCTTGTGGGTACCTGTGTTTCATAAAGTGTGTTTATATTTTTCCTCAGCTCTGCCCATGTAGACAGGGGGCCTTACTGCAGTCTTAAACACACTTTGCATTTAAACATACTTTGTTCACCAGGAACACATGCTAGCAGGAGAAAGCACAGACATTTCAAAGGAAAAGCTGTGTTAAAAATATTTTTCATGCAAAGTAAACTTTTCCCTATTTATTAAAGTAAAACTTTATTTACATAAAGCTTTTGAATTTACACTATTTGTGTCTAAAATTGTTAGTGGTTTTATAAACATTGCTTAAAGCAATTTGGGTCAGTTTTGAATCCCAGATTACTTCACTAGTGCAGTTTGACCTATATCTGCAATTAAAGAATGATTGTGCACTACACTGTGGTACAAGATAAACTGACATGATCGTTTTCTGCAAATAACTTAGAGGCATCAATGCCTATTGTTATATTTTAATGTTTCTTTCAGAAATTCAAAGCCTTTGTGTTACTTTGCCTTTGTTTACATATTAATATGCACTATGGAATAGATGAGTGAGTAACTAGAGTTGCATTGTGCTAACAGCTACGTTCTAGCAGACATCGAACTATAGTAATGTTACGGCCACAGCATAGGGAAGTTTAATTTTAACAGCAAAGGCATGTCCTTAGAAAATTTGTGACGTTTCCACCCTAAATCCTAAAAATACCCTTACCACATAAATACCATATCCACCATACCCTTACCGCCCAAATACCCTTACCCACCCTAAATCCTAAAAATACCTTTGCCACTAAAATACCCTTAACCCCCTAAACCCTAAAAATACCCTTACCACCCAAATACCCTTACTCACCCTAAAACCTTAAAATACCCTTACCACCCAAATACCCTTACCCACCCTAAACCCTAAAAATACTTGTAGCAAATACCCTCACCCACCATATATAGATAGATGGATAGTTATCCTCATACAAGCCTCTGAACTCCACCTCAACATCTTCGAGCATCATTTCAGCACTCTGTCCCACCTGTTGTCCTCACCTACTCCTCTCACCTCGACTCCCCTGCCCCCAGACATGTCCCTGTGCTCCCCTGCCCCCACGACGAATACCCTTCCTCCCCTAGACATCTCTAACCTCAAGAATATATCCTATTCTACGACTTCCTATCCAGCACCCAACCCTGAACCCCACCCCAAAACATCCCAAACTCTCACCATCCTCCAAACTCCCAAGCTCTCCAACGACCGTCACCTTCCGACCTCAAGCTCCACAGTTAACCCCTCTCCAGCCCCCCAAGCTCCCCTTCTAGCCCGCACCACCACACCCCCTCCTGCCACCACTCCCCCCTCTCCGAATTTCACCCCCACCCCCAACTCTAATGCTGCCTCTCCACTCACGCCTTACACCCTCTCTTCTCCTACTATCCCATCCCCTACAACTATCCCATCCCTCTCAATACCTGTCCCTCCCGCACACTGCCAGATCACCCCTCTCTCCTCCCCCAGTCCTCTCCTACTCCCACAGCCTCAGCACCCCGCTTACCACCCCCCAGGTCTCTCACCCTCTCCCAACACCAGACATCCATCCCCGACCAACTCCGAACACACCTCCTCCACTCCTCCTGCCACAACCACCTCTTTTACTATCCCATCCTTCCCCACGCACCTCCCCCCGACCGCCGGTACTCCCCTCCCCCACCCCACAGACCTCCGCAACTCCCACAACGTCAGCACCATCCTCGCCTCCCCCCAGACCTTCCCCCCTCTCCGACCCCCCCTCCTGCCTCAACTACATCCCACCTCACTCTTTTAACTCAGACACTTTGCAACATTGACCGCAATATTGCTTACTTGGTATCTGAAGTCTCCCGGCTTAGAGAGGATTTCAAAGACTTCAAATTCCGTAACCCCAAAACTCGCCCCCCCTGGTCCACTTCACCATACACTGGTCCTCAAAAACCCACTAATCCCAAACCTTGGAAAACCACACCACTACACAACCGTACTCATAGACATCTTCGCACCTTAAACGACCACTCCGCCACTGACCTATCTGACATCTGCAACTCCTACCCGCAAATAACCTCACTTAAGAAGACGGCCGTTCCTCACTCCAACATCCCTGTTATTATAGGGACCAGCAGAATCCCCTCCCGGCTCCCCCAGACCCTCTCCTCAACTTTCCGCCATCCACTCGTGCCCCCCCCTAAAAACAACCCTAAGCCCCTGGCCTGCATGCTCATGAACTGCCGTTCGGCGGTTCAACATGCGACCGAAATTTCCGAAACTATCCTTAGTGAAGATATAGACGTCGCCTTCCTCACGGAAACCTGGCTCAACGATCATTCAACACCGATCCTGGACTTACTCTCCCCCCCTGGTTACTCTATCATCAGAAAAGACAGACCAAAGCGAATAGGAGGTGGACTAGCCATAATCTTTAAAAGTGAACTCCAGCTCTCCCTAGTCAAAAACACAGACTTTACAACCTTTGAATATCTAGGAGCGGAACTTAAAATCCAAGACGCTCCCCCAATACGTCTACACAACATTTATCACCCTCCGGGTGAACCTCTTCCCTTCGCTGAGGAACTATCTGACCTTCTTACTCAATCGTCACTCTAGTTCTAAAAATCTCTTCCTAGGAGACTTAAACCTTCACTGGAATGTGCACGAGGACCCTACTATCAAACTCCTCAATAACCTTCTTGAGATTAATGACCTCAAACAACTCTGCCATTCCCCAACCCACTCAAAAGGGGCTACTCTTGATGCCATCATTGCAAACAATGATTTGGCATCCCTATCCAACATCATACCTGTCGATTGTTCTGACCACCACCTCATACTGTTCATGATATCCCCCTTAGCCCCGCCCTCCCCACCTAAAAACAACAAAAACAAAATTTCTACCAGAAACCTTAATCTTATCCCCCCTGGTGTACTGGAGGCCAAACTCCAAGCTCAACTTAGTTGCACCCCTCCCTCTCTTAATGCTAATGAGCTCACTGAGCACTATAATAAACTGTCTCCGAGGATCAACTAGCACCACCCAAACTAAAAACTCAAAAAAATATCCCTTCCAAATCATGGTTTAGCCCAGACCTCAACAATGAAAGACGCGCCCTCAGACTGGCTGAAAGAACTTGGAGACAACACCCTTCCCCCTCCAATCTCGTCCTCCTTCGAACAGCTAGATCTACTTACAAAAAACACATTTTCTTTGAAAAGGCATCCTTCTTTCGTTCACAACTCGCCCATGCTAAAAATAGACCCAGAGAACTGTTCAACATTATTAGAAACCAAACCTCCCCCGCCCCTCCACCTGATTGCCTCCACCAAAAAATGTGAAGAAATTGCTAACTTTTTCTCTGAAAAAATCGCCAAAATTGACCAATCCTTCATTTTAACTCAGATCCATCTCAACACCCAATATTCCCTTGTTACTACTCCTACACCCTCCCCCCTGATCCTGCCCCCTACCTCTCCCCCGCACCAACTTTCAACAACCCCTCCTGAAACATACCCTGACAAAATACAACTCAAAAATAATGCCTCCTGGCATAATTTCCACTCCGTTTCCGAATTAGAAGTCTTTAACATCCTGTCCAAATTAAAACCGTCCTCTCACACAAAAGACCCCCTCCCGTCTACCCTCGTCCAAGACCTTAAGCACGTCATTGTCCCTTATTGGACCAAAATCATCAACTCCTCCTTTCCTCGGGTGCGTTCCTGTCTCCCTCCAACTCGGACAGGTCACGCCCATTCCTAAAAACCCTAAGGCTGACCCCAACGACCCTAATAACCTCCGCCCCATCTCAAACCTCCCCCTTCTTTCCAAAGCCCTTGAAAAATGTGCCCTCCTGCAATTGGATAAATACATTGACACTTACAACCTACTCAACCCTCTACAATCCGGCTTCCGTAAAGGCTGCAGCACTGAAACTGCATTGCTAAATATAGTTGATGACATCCACCACGCCCTGGATAATGGTGAGACCTGCCTACTCATTCTCCTTGACCTCTCTGCGGCATTCGATACAGTTAACCATTTAACCATACTCAATACACTTAAACTTCGCTTCGGTCTAAATGGCACTGTCCTCAACTGGTTCACCTCCTATTTCCAACACAGAACCCAGCAAATCAAAATCCAAAATTGCCTCTCCAGCCCCACTCCCGTCTCCCTTGGTGTCCCCCAAGGATCTATCCTCTCTCCTGCTCTATTCAACTTATTTATGGAACCCCTTACACTCATACTTAAACAAGCCGGTATTAACTACCACCTGTATGCCGACGATACCCAACTGTACTATAAAATAAAGTCCCATTCAGATGTCCTACACCTTAACACCGCCCTGGCTAATATACAATCCTGGTTCTACTCAAATCATCTCAAACTCAACCCAAACAAAACTGAAATCATTCTTTTCTCTCCTAAAACAACCCACTCCCCATCCAAACATGGATCTCTGACCTTAATGCCCTAAACTGTTCGCTCTCCTTATCCGAATCAGTAAAATCCCTTGGCATCACCATTGACAGTAAGTTAACGCTCAATTCCCAAATAAAAAACTCGGCGAAAGGAGCACTTTTCAAGCTCCAACATCTCAAAAAAAATCAAACCTTTCATTCCACCGGAAGATTTCAAATCTGTTGTCCAATCTCTAGTCCTCTCGAAAATTGACTATGGCAACGCCCTACTCTCCGGATCTCCCAAAGTCCACCTTGCCCCCCTCAAATCTGTTCTCAACCTAGCGGCCAGGCTTACAACTGACTACAAATGCTCTGACCACATCTCGCCTGCTCTCAAGACTTTTAAATGGCTTCCTATCGAAGGCAGATCCTCTTATAAAATAGCCTGCATAACGTACAAAGCCCTTCATCAAAAGACCCCCTCTACCTCTCAAACAAACTCAAAAAGCGGGCAGTGTCCGACAGATGAGAAGTACCAATTCTCTCCTCCTCGTCCCCCCTCTGTTAAAAAAGAAAGCCGCGCAATCTCGCTCCTTCTCTGGTAAGGCTCCCAGCATCTGGAATGCCCTCCCTAAAGATCTACGACTTAACCCTTCATACGTCAGTTTAAAAAAAGACCTTAAAATGCACCTGCTCAACAAATATTGGGGTCCTTAATCCTTCCATTACCATACTCGTCATACTCTCCCCCTTCTGGAACCCCGTTTTCCCCCTCTCTTCACTCCTCCTGTGTCGACCCCACCTATTCACCCCCTTCCCTACCCATCTTCACCTCTTCTTCCACCCTACCACCCCTTGCCGAACACTTCCCCTCCCCCCCGTTTCTCTCACTTGCAAAACCCTTCCTTATACCCAAAAAATGAGGCTTCCTCCTTTATATTGTGTAATAATTTGTAATTACTCTATTCACGTGTTGTTTTTGTAAATTGCTACTTCCTTGCATTTTTTATTAAGTCATGCTATATTACTCAATGTGGTCCTCAAAGTCTATCATGTCTGAATGCTTCTTTTTGGACACCACCGTTTTGTATTCCATGTAATATTGTAATTCCAATGTAAAGCGCTCTGATACCCCCGGGTGGAGCCAGCGCTATATAAAACCTTTTAAATAAATAAAATAAATCTCTCTCTCTCTCTCTCTATATATATATATATATATATATATATATAACACACACATTTACCTGGCATATACGTACTATTTTGTTGTAAAGGCAAATGTGTGGTAAAGACTTGCGTGGAATAGGCAATGCATGGTAAAGGCATTGCACGGTAATGATGTGTGGTAAAGGGATTGCATGGTAAAGGCTGCGTTGTAAAGGTTGCTTCCCCTCAAACTGCATTGCTGTTTGAATTAATGAAAATTGTGTGACTGCTCACTCAGGGCATTTAGAACTATGTAGCAATAGAGGACAACTTATGTTCCAGGTTCGACTAATTTATGAGGCAAGGAAAGTCAAATTATGTGGCAAGAAAACATAAAATAAGGAATATACCACTCAAATAAATGAAAACTATTTGGCACATCCTATGGCATTTTTACCTTGCTTTTTTGACATCTTAGCAAAAATTAGCGCAATATGTTTTTAAAGCTATTGAAAATGACATAGGTTTCTGAAGAAACCTAGACATGCTAACAAATCCTAAAAATGTTTTAAAGTGTTCGTGAAGGGCGTGGCTTAACTATACTATGGGAGAAGAGTGTATGACAGCGGATAAGGTAGAATGGCTTTTACTGACTACTTTTTCCACTCAGACACTTATCAACGAAGGAGGTCTGAGACAAAACCCAGAATATCCTTTCCTTCAGCATTCTTAGGAGTCCCATAAATGCAGGTACTGCCCCATCTGATAGAATCCTCAAGGTGCACATTGCACCATACATGTCCGTAGCCAAGGATGGAATTCAGTTGGTCCCCAGAAACATCCACCCTCTTCTCTGTGATGTCATGAAAAGCCTGAAATGATGTGATATTAGAGCATATTGATGTGACTTCCTGTGATATTTTAGGGGTTATGCCCTCAACTGATACTTTAACAGCCAGAAGTGCCTTCATGGTGGAGTCATGGTCCTTGCCATTCCTCTTCTAGCAGCAAGAAAGAGACTACTGAGGGCTAAGAGTGTGCCAAAGAGTCATCCATTTGATGTCAACAGCAGTTAAAGGGTAAGGGATATCGCTTCAGTTACCACTGTCATTCAGTGAATCAAACTAAAGCATTTTGATACTTGTGAAGATCATCATGGGAAGAATAGTAATTAGTGTAATTTTGGGAATATCATGTTACGCTTATGCCAAAATCCTGAAATGATGCCATTACACCATTTTGCGTAACTACACACCATTTGCAGTAAAAATTCACATGAACCTGCAATTTGCAGTTAAAACTTACTGTGAATGATGGCAAACAAGAGAATGAAAGAACAGCTGTTATTGTTGTGTGCATTGCTTTTATTTAGGTGTGTCCTCACCCCAAACATTGATGCTTTTTTGTTAACATATAGCGCAAATTGACAGATTTGGATTTTACGTAACTTTGCGTAATTTTGCTGTAATTTTGAGTAATTATGCAACATCAAATTATGCAAGTTTCGCACAGAACCATTCTTTTATAAACTCTAGGTCGGAGGTAAAGTAACAAAAAAGCAAAAGTTCAGTATAATGTTGGCTGAATTTATTTTCAGCACATTGTACTGAAAGATTACTGTGCCTTGTGTCTGGTTTGTCTGTGACTGGGTCACATCCCACAGAAACCCTGCTGTAACGTGTTATACCATTATTTTCAGACATTAATTTATACACATATATATTGTGCACAGTGAGGTGCAGATTTCCTGTTCTTCATGCATCAGAATGCTGTGGTACAAACTGCAGTGATGCGTTGCAAAAAACAAAACAGCCCCAAATATTGAATGTGTCGCCCACCGATGATGTCTTTGGTGGCACTCATCCTAAAATGGGCTTTCTGGGTGGAGCTCAGCCTTGTGCAATGTGCAAAAGGAAGCCTCCAATGGAAATTCCTATATGTAGGCATTTACCCAGGGGTCAAATAGGTAAGATGTGTGCTTTAGCGTACAGCTCTTGCTACATGTAATCATCTCGGTTCAGATACCACTTAACCTCTTGCTTTTGCCTAGAGTCTCTTGGTGCAAAGTCAGATCACGCTACTTTAATAGATCAGGCTTTGCGCCATAATCTGTGAGTTCTGCACTATTCTGTCCCAGACATGACTCCTTAAGGTACATTACCATGGTGTTGAAACAAAGGGGTTTTGGCATTGTGGGAGGTACAACTTCTATCGCAAAATATCTTGCTGCACTTGATTGTTGCATTGCACAAGTAACAGCATTAACCTTAAGTAAAGCTGGTCCCAGGAGGTTGCTGTTTAAAAATGTCTTATTAGCATATTTTGATATTTCCTACGGTGGATATGAATCATATTTTGTAAATCTGTTGGACCAGATCCTTGTTCCAATCAACAACATAATGGAAGGGACATCTTCCTGCACAAAAACAATCCATAGAGGCATTTTCTTCGTTCTATGTCTTCTGCAAAATGCAGCACACGTAGAAAGTAGAAATAATTAGGATAAATAAACATATTTCTCCTTGTTACGCCTCTCTTCGGATGACATAGCATTTTGACCCATTCCCAGGTTTACTACCCTTAGTAAATCTGGGAATCCGCTAAAATTCACGGGTGGATGCTTGGGAATTCCCATACTCCACCCATTGAATGCCTTCCCAACACAGAGTAATACAGGGCGGCAATTTGTGCTGCCTTGAGTTACTCTGAATTTACTAAACCATGCAAGGTGGATTTGCGTGGCTTAAAAAATATCACTTAAACCCTTGCATTGCTTTGCATCATCTTGTGATGTGCAATGTCAATGCAAGGGCTTAGTGAATATAGGCCCAGGTGTCAATCACCCCCATTAGCATTATTTTTGGTCAAGTTCTATTTCTCACCCAGTAATGGACACAAGGGTAACGCGTACAGTGTTCCAGTAGCTGGCCACAAAAGGGCTAAATCAAACCATATGAAGAAAGGTCCCTGCTTGGGAATTACATCTGATTTCCCCATGTGCCACAGTCTAACAGGTGTATAATAAAAACAATGGAGATATTTGAACTGTATTAGGTGCAGGCACGAGGATATGGCAAAGGTCTGGGAAGTCATCCATCTCACCCAGGTCGGATTCCCATAACCTCCTTAGTGCCATCAATGGGTCCGAGACATTATTCACTAACACTCTATACTGGTTAGAATTAGCTTACTGCTCTAGTACCCCTTAGGTCACTTTAGCCTTGTTGGGATTAAACTCTCCAGAGTTGCGGCACCTGCTGAGTTAGAGCAGGTCTTATCTGAAGATAGTGAAAAAAATGGGATTTATGCATAGAAAAATGTTCGTTGAACTTTTCATAAGATTTGTATGGTGCATCACCTGGGGAATCTATGTGCCATGCCAGAGTGGAGTGGCTGTGGTTGGAACGCAGTGCAATTTGATAGACCTTAAGGCATCATGCCAATAGACTAATGGCAGTTGGGAGACTTCATCGACCAGGCGCCACAGACGGCCCCCCGCCCCCCAGAAACCCCAGCCAGCCCACCATCTCCAACTGGACACCGATCACGGCCGAAGACACCGCCTCGACCATGAAAAGCATCCACTCTGGGCCCCCACCGACCCCTGCCCCCCTCACATCAACCACAGAGCTGCGGCCGCCATCGCACCCGAACTACAACGCACCATCAACACCACCTTCAAAACAGGCATCTTCCCAGACGACTGGAAGCGCGCAGAAGTCAGACCCCTGCTCAAGAAGCCCACAGCTGACCCCACCAACCTCAAGAACTATCGGCCCATCTCGCTCCTCCTCTTCGCAGCCAAAGTTGCAGAGAAAACAGTCAACATGAAACTGACACGATTCATTGAAGAGAACGCCGTCCTCGACCCGTCCCAATCTGGATTCTGAAGCAACCACAGCACAGAGACCACCCTACTCGCCGCCACAGATGACATCCGCACCCTCCTGGACCAAGGCCACTCCGCAGCCCTCATCCTACTCGACCTATCAGAGGCCTTCGACACCGTCTCCCACCGCACACTAGTCGCCAGACTACACGACGCAGGCATACAAGGAACAGCCCTGGACTGGATCTGATCATTCCTCACTGGAAGAAGCCAAAGGATCAGACTTCCACCCTTCCTCTCCGACCCCACGAAAATCACCTGCGGAGTCCCACAGGGTTCATCACTGAGCCCCACCCTCTTCAACATCTACATGGCCCCCCTCGCAGCCATCGTCCGACAACACGGCCTCAATATCGTATCCTACGCCGACGATACCCATCTCATCCTCTCCCTCACTAAAGACCCCATCACTGCCAAAGTCAACTTCCAGAAAGGAATGCAAGACGTCGCAGTCTGGATGACCAACAGCTGACTGAAGCTCAACGCCGAGAAGACAGAAGTCCTCGTCCTCGGTACCACCCCTTCTGCATGGGACAGCACCTGGTGGCCAACCGCCCTCGGAAGCCCACCTACCCCCTCAGACCACGCCAAGAACCTCGGCATCGTACTCGACTCATCACTCACCATGAACCGACAGGTCAACGCCGTCACCTCCAGCTGCTTCAACACCCTCCGCATCCTCCACAAGACCTTCAAGTGGATCCCCCCTGAGTCAAGGAAGACAGTCACCCATGCACTCATCACCAGCAGTCTGGACTATGGAAACGCACTCTACGCCGGCATCAACAAGTCCCTACTCCGCAAACTCCAGACAATACAGAACACCGCCGCCAGACTGCGTCCCTCGGCATCCCCCGACACGAACACATCAGCCAACACCTACGAAGTCTCCACTGGCTCCCCGTGGAGAAAAGAGTCACTTTCAAAATCCTCACTCACGCCTACAAATGCCTACACAACAACGGACCCAAATACCTCAACGACAGAATCAACTTCCACGTACCCAAAAGAAAACTCCGATCTTCCAACCTCGCACTGGCCGAAACCCTGCGCATCCACAGAGCCAGAGCAGGCGGAAGATCCTTCTCTCACATTGCAGCCAAGACCTGGAACGAGCTACTGGCAGATACCAGACGCGCCCCCTCCCTGAACACCTTCAGCAAGACCCTCAAGACCTGGCTCTTCGGCTAAACAGATCTGCGGACCCCCCCACCCCTCCCTCAGCGCCTTGAGACCCTCACGGGTGAGTAGCGCGCTTACAATTCCCTGATTGATTGATTGATTGATTGCTGAAATGCATGTGGTACAACATTACCATTTAAAAGACTGAGGTGAACAAATGTATTTATGTTCTTGAGCTTAAGCCTGATGAGGGGTACTTCCCTATTCCCAAACAGCCAGACATTAATCAGGAAAAGATTGGGATACCCAAGCATAAAACATCTGCTAAGCCCACTCCTGTATTGCCGGTGGACTGAGAGTATTTAGCAAATTGTAAGCTATGCTGGGACTTTGGCTTGCCCATAAGAAATATGAGATCTACCTTGTAAATCCACAAAAAAGCTATGATGGCAACGGGTAGGGATAATTCTGAAGAACATGAAGAAACCAAGGCAGGGATATCATTTTAAATAAATCTCCTTGACTCATCATTCAGATGGGTATAGAGGCCTAAGACATCAGATCGAATTTCAGCTTCGTCAGGAGATGGGAGATATTTAGATTCCAGCCCCTGTCCTTATTTTGTGCAATCTCCATTGCGATATATCTAAAATAATCACCCACAATGTATATTTTGGTATCCACCAAGCGGGGAGGTATTTCCCAGCTAGGATGAACATAGGTTAACTTGCCCCAGTTTACCCTCATACCCGAAGCATCTCCTTTGATCCGATAGATGTTAGTTAGCCTGGGAATCGAGGTATTGAGTGTACGGACGTAAAGCAGAATGTCATCTGCATATAGCAGGAAGCTATCCCTGGATCCATTATCCCATTTGAATCCCAAGACTTGTTTATCTCTCTGGATAGACTCAGAGGGGGTTTATTACTAGGGAAATAAGAGAAGGGAAAGTTGGCAACGTGGGCATGTGCCACTCTCAGTCGCAAAGTGGGTCAAAAGGACTATATGGAACCGAACCCGAGTCCAAGGGACAGCATAGAGGGTCTTAATGAAGCATATTAATCAGGGCCCAAAGTTAATTTTGGATAACATTTAGAACATGAATGGCCAATGCACACTGTCTAAGACCTTCTTTATGTCCAATAGTCAAGGTTGTGTCCCTGGGGAGGTACCAGACACTGAAAAGTGTAATGTGGAGGCATTTTAGGCAGTGTTGTGTACGTCTTTAAGGCATAATCCAGTTTTGATCCTCATGTACTAACATATCCCAGAAAGTAATCTGGTAGCTAACCTTTGCTAGGGTTTTGGATTTGAGATTAAATAAAGAGAGTGGGCAGTACGAGGCACAAGAAGTGTTTAGGATTATGGGAATTACAGTGCCTCCCAGATCATAAATTAAAGAACAATTAGTACATGTCTTCTTATATAGTGCCTTGAGGTGAGGGGCAAGCAAGAAAGTATATTTCTGTATAAATTCTGCCTGAATGCCATTCAGCCCAGGGGTGTTCCCGGAATGCATCACCATTATGGCTGATCAGATCTCCTCCTCAGTAAAAGGGAGATCAAGGGTGGCTTTGTCATGGGGGACTGTGACAACTGTTCATGCAGATCCATAGAGTTTACCACTGGGTTGCCAGTGAACTCTCACTTTGGCAGGCAGAGTCAAGGAAGGGTGGCGGATGTAAAGTCCTCCGCCACCTCAATTGTCTTTGCTCTATTCGCCAAATTATGAATCAGATAACACATTGATTCTAAACACAGCATGAGAGGTGTTGCTTTCATAAAGTTGTTTTCATAAAGTTGCTTTCATTCCAGCCATGGACTCGGGAGATACCTTTAAGGACATGGGTTTTGTTTTCAGATTACGATGAGGGTAGAAAACAAAGGGGCCATTAGAATGTATTTCACTGTGAGTTGGAGAATCTATACAATATGAATGGGAGGTGAAGGAGTGACTTTGAGTCGAGGTGTGAATGGCATGAATGCAAAAACAATGTGCCCAGTTAGGTAGGGAAAGTTACATGGAATTTAAATATTTGCATCAAGTATATTTGTATTGCATGAACATATATTAAAAATAATTAAATGTTAAGAATATGAAACTATAACTGCGAAGATATTATGGAGACGATGGTCACACCACTGGAGAACTAAAAGGTGAGAGTCTATTTTTGAAATCGAAACCCAAAAAGTGAGGAAAGTTGATTTTAATGAAGAAGACTTGGTGGGTCATGTGGTCCAGTTGAAAGTGAAATGCATTGGCCGTTTTTTAAAGTTCCCAGTCATTTTGTAATTACATATTTTTCAATAAGAACAATGTAAATTGAAGTTTCTTTTATTTTTGTATCTTAGAAGTGTTGCTATCTCTTTTAAATAAGAGAATAAACTTTAAATATGTTTATATACATACATGTATGCATACAAACATACATATAAAAATGTGATTTATTTTTAGATAATTTTTTTTAACATTTATTTTTAACTATTTGAAATAACTGGGTTTAATTTATCATTATTTCCTATGGGGTTTTATTTACACCCCTGTCTCCATTATTTCTATGGAAGGGTGTTATCGTATCTGTAAACAACAATGAGTGTGTCCTCCAAAATTTTCATTGTGATTCCTTCAAAGTTAGCAGATTCCAACAAGAAGGTGCACCAATAAACTAAAATGCATTCCACAAGAAGTATGTTCCCAGTTCGGTGCTTTATTGTTCTTATTTTTTCATTATTCAGAATAACAATGATTTTAGCCAACACGTGTTTCATTCTATAGAGCCTAGGAGTCCCCCTCAGAACAGTACCCTGGCCTGAGAGCTCCCGACTGAGCCTGAAGGGTCGGCCCCTCCATGTAGTTTGCAGAGGGGCTCCCTCAAGCTTTGTTACGCTAGTGGGTGGACGCTACAACTGGCAAGGAGAGAGGGGATAAGTAACCCAAAGAACAACCGTGCTCTCCCAGAGAGTTTGCCGTGGTCCAGGCAGATTGCTGGTGTGGTACACCTGTGTGGCTGTCGAAGCACGGAATCAACGCTTCATGCATGTGGAGTCAAAGTGCAGGTCCAGCCGCTGTGAAGCAGTTGAAGATTACGAAAACAGTGCACAGATCTACACCTAGTTCAGCGAGAACCTGTTGGTCAGGCAATACATGAAGGTACTGCGCTGCCACGCAAGATAGAATTGTACATTATACGGAGTGTAACGCTGAAGGCAGATTCAACCGGATGGAGGAAAATACAACTTAGAAGTAAATGACTTACTGAATTCTTTAAAGAGAATCATCATACCACAGCAAGCAGTGAAGTGGCTCAGGGAGAAGTGCCTGGGGTTGTGCTTATGGAGCCGTCCATACCCAAAGTGGGTGTCCACAAAGGTGCCAAATGGGGCTCAGAACAACTTCATGGGTCTTAAAGCAATCAAAGTCGATACGACCTTAGCGACAGGTGTTGTAACCCAGAGCCAGCATGAGTTGTGTTTGACAGCTGCACAACTACACTCATAGCTTTTGATTTTGCTGAAATAGTGAAAGATTGTTTCTCCGATGGAGACCAAGAAGAAAGTCACGTTTCCGGTCATTGTCAAGGATGATCCTGAAGCCAGTACGTCGCAAGGTTTTTGCTCAACTAAATCATCGTCAAACTGTTCATCTGCTTCAATATCGAGTGAAAGTGAAGAAGATGGTTGTGCCATGTTGATGTTTACCTCAGAGAAACGTGTGCATGTTGGACTGGCCGCATGTGAGAACAGATGTCAATCACATACAAATCGACATGATAAAGCACCAAAGTCATATAAACATTGTCCAAAGATTACATTGAAAATAAATGGATGTTCGATACCTTTTATCATCGACAGTGGTGCCTCAATAAACATAATGCCTGAAGAGAAATATAATGAACTGTCTCCATTACCACGACTCACGCCATCAAAAACAAAAGTGTATACATGGGCTGCATCGACTCCCATAAAAAGTCAAGGTTCGTTTTTTGCTATGATGAGGCACAAGAAAATGAAGGAGCAAGCACCCATCCATGTGCTTCAAGGTACAGCGTTAAGTGTCTGCCTACTCAATTTCAGCACAGCTACTGATATGGGACTGATTTCCATGAATTCCAATATGAATGCTAATCGCGAAATAGTAAGTCAATTCCCTTCATTGTCTTATGGGTTAGGAAAGCTTAAGACTATGAAAGTGAAATTGCATATTAATGAAGATCCATCCTGTTGCTCACATACATATACAAATTGCTTTCCACTTACAAGAAGCTGTTGAAAAAGAGCTTGAATTGCTACTAAAGCTTGACATTATTGAGCATTCTACTGGTCCGATGCCATGGGTTTCTCCTATAGTGGAAGTGCCCAAAAAGGACAGTGAAGGAGCGGTATGCATATGCATTGACAAGCGTCAGGCAAACAAGGTAATTGAAAGAGAACGACATCCAGGTCCACATATTACTGACATGATAACCCAGCTAAACGGTGCAAAAGTGTTCTTTCGCCTTGTTTTAAATAAAGGCTATCATCAGTTGGAACTCGAAGAAGATTGCAGGTGCATTACGACATTTTCTACACATGTTGGTCTGATTCGATACAAGAGACTCAGTTTCATTGTGTCATCGGCTGCAGACCCTTTCCAAGACATCATTTTACGCATCATTCAACCTGTTGTGAATGCATTCAATTACAGTGATTACATATTGGTTTTCGGAGTTACACAGAAGGAGCACGATAAAGCTCTCACACAACTATCTCTTTACTTACTGAGGTTTGACATAAAATGCAGACAAATGTGAGTTCCACAAGGTGAAGTTAAAATTCTTCGGCCATATCTTTTCAGATGGATGGCATGACACCTGATCCTGCAAAAGTCTAGGCACTATCAAATGCTGACCCCCACAAGATGTTTCTATGCTACGTTCGTTTCTTGTCATGGGAAGTTACTGTTCATGATACATAAGAGACTTTGCTACTGCAAGTGCTCCGTTACAAGAGTTGACAAACAAAAATGATTAATTTGAGTGGTTGCAAGAATGTGCGAAATATTTTAAGAAAGTTAAAGAAGCCATTGAAAGTGCTGCTGAAATGGCCTCCTTCAATGCAAAACGTCATACAGAGGTTGTTTTTGATGCTAGCCCTGCCTGCTTAAGCGATATTCTTGCACGGCACAGTGGTCATCCAAATGCACGGAGGCATATTATTGCATATGTCAGTAGACGTTTGTCCCAATCAGAGTGTGCTTACTCACAACCTGAGACAGAGCGTGCTTACTCACAACCTGAGAAAGAGAGTTTAGCTGTGGTATGGGCTTGTGAATATTTTCATGTGTTCCAGTATGGAAAACCTTTTACATTGGTAAGTGGTCATCAAGCTTTACTGACTATATTTGGCAAACCAGAAGCCATGATGCCTCCTCGCATTGAAAGATGGGTATTTCGATTGCAAGAGTACAATTATACCATTGTGCATCATCCAGGAAAGGATCAGAATCCTGCTGACTACTTTTCCAGAGTGCCCATAGAAGGTCAAAGTACTCCATCCAAGACGGCTGAGGCCTATATCAATTTAATTGTCAAAACAAATACACCAGCTGCCATATCATTAGCCCAGATTATTAATGCCACAAGTCATGGTAGTGACATGCTGAAATTGAAAGATATAATTAATTACACCTCTGTCATGGAACCAACACACTCCACCCTTCACCAGTGATGGTGAATAGCAAAAATACAAGAACGTTAAAGATGAACTGTCAATAACACAGGAAGGAGTCATGCTACAAGAGTCCTAATTCCGGAGAGTCTGTGACAAATAATGATTGAAGTGGTTCATGAAGGACATTGTGTGTTATAGTTGCCACAAAGAGAGCTCTTCGAGTTTGAATTTGGTTCCCATACCTAGATGAGCGAGTCGAAAAGGCACTCAAGGCTTGTCACTTATGCAACTGCCTTTCTTCAAACGTGGCTCAACATACGCTGAATATGTCAGAACTCCCTAAGCATGCTTGGGAGAGAATAGCCAGTGATTTCTTTGATCCACTTGATAATGGACATCATTTGCTAGTAATTGAGGATGAATATTCCCACTTCCTGCTCATAGAAGATCTTTCACCCATTACTCTTGAATGAGTCATTGAGCAACTGGATAACATCTGTGCGATCTGGGGCATTTCAGCTATTGTGAAGTCTGATAATGGCTGGCCCTTTCATAGTCGGGAATGTAAGGATTTCCTGCAGCATCTGAACATAAAGCATCAGAAGAGTACATCTTTGTGGCCGCAGGCCAACGGACTCGTTGAGCGATTTATGAGTACGCTAAAGAAACCGGTAGAAGAGGCAACTCTAGAAGGACTCAAGTTAAAAACTGTACTGAATTCTGCCCTATGAGCCTATTGTTCAACACCGCATTCGACCACCCGTGAAAGTCCTGCGACTTTGATGTTCAGGAGAGCAATGACAACCAAGTTACCTCAATGGATCAACCAAGGAGAAAGTAGTGAAAGTACCACTTGCATAAAGGACTTGGTTAACAAGCAAAAAGTGAAAACCTATGCAGACAAGAGGCGACGGGCAAAGAACCTCATGTTCAAAGAAGGAGATCTTGTGATCACCCGGCAGATGTGAAGAAGGAAGTCTGATGCTCCCTATGATGTTGAACCCTTCCGTGTGGTATCCACTGAGCGATATATGGTGATTACCCAGCATACTGGGAAGTCTGTAACCAGAGACTCTTCTCACTTTAGGCGTTTAACTCATCGGTCTCCTGTAACCAGAGACTCTTCTCACTTTAGGCGTTTAACTCATCGGTCTCCTGATCAAAGTAGTGAATGAAAGACTGAGTCTGAAAAACCAATGACTGTTGTTTCTTCACAGTCTTTGAAGGTCTCTGACACTGAAGACAACAGCTACCAGCAACCAGATCAGGTTGTATGATTAAAGCGCCAAAAAAAATAATTGAAGAGATATAAATGTATGTGTATATATATATGCTGATTTGTAAAGAAAAAAATGTGTAAGTTTTTATTTAACAGACTGGGAGATGTGGTGTCTTATGAGTTTTTATGACGGAACCTTTTTGGTTCCTACCGGACTCCATAGAGCTGTGACGTAGGTATTAAAGCGAAATGCACTGAAAGCTTGATTTAGAATGTTGAGTTCGCAGTTACACGCAGATGAATAAAGACGTGTAATATTAAGCTCCGTGTGTGGTGTAGTCATAGGGGGATACCCAAGTTGGGCTGGACGCTACAGATAACATGCTAAACCATGTAGGAAGCATGGTTGGAAGTGTTTTGTCTTTGTTTTGATCCTGTGTGGGAAGTGTTTCCATGTTGTGCATGAGGAACACCGATGTGCTGTTATCGTGTTAAGAGATGCAGCACTTAGCACTGTGAAGGATGAAGGAATGTGAGAGACAGGCTCAGAGTTTATGGTTTTAACTATGCTAGCAGGTTCGGGCAGCTCTGTGGGCTGCTTTACTATATTTCTTATGCCCATAGTCCACTTAGCTTGTTACCGCTCTGGGTTGTCCATTCTGAGATGTTTTGTTTAAAGTTTATTGTTCTGAGCAGCCATAGGTTAAACAGAGAAATGGAGAGATCTGCTGGGATGGACTTTGCTAATATAATTCCATATCTGATTCTCATTGTGAGAATGGATATTGCCATGAAAATCTGCTTCACTGCATACTTCATTGGTGGGTTCCCAAAATTACCTGGCTATGCAGAGACTCAAATTTCTCCAGGGTTTGGTTTGGTGAATACCCTGGTTGTGATCAAACAGTGTGTGGAATTAACACAATAAGGAGGAATATCCAGTTTCTATTCAAATTGGTAATAGAGGACAACTCAGACTAGGGGTATAAAAGGGAGATTTGTAACTCATCAAGAGTAAAACAGGTCAATGTTTACCAAGCAAAATGTTAGTTTACTTTTGTCTATGGTGCATAACGAAGTATTTTTAGCAACTGGGTAAGAAATTTTGAAAATAAAATGCTGAAATAAGTTTAAAAGGATAGACAATCACCCATCATTTTAACTGAGTTAACCTAGCCCCAAATAAAATATTTATGTGTACTTATGTACATACTTTCCTATGTTGCTCAATTATCACCTTGCCTATGATGCTAAACTAAACAAGGAGCCAGCATCCAACCTATTTACTTCGATGGGATTCTGGTAAATGGGCATACCTATATTTCCAAATGCTCCATTCTAAACACTTAGGGGCATATTTATGAGGGGCTTGAGTCATGCTTGCACCATGCAATATGGTACATGCATGTCGCAAAGGTCCTAGTCATATTTATGAAGCCACACAAAGCCATTTTGCGTGGCTTTGAATGGCTTCATAAATATGGAGTAATGCAATGCAGCGTAAATCGCTGTATTGCATTAACCTGTGCAAGGGAGGCGTTCCCTGGGCTTTGCGGTGGGTGTTCCCACCAAATCCCATGTTTTTTGATGCATTCCCAGATTTACCAAACCTAATAAACCTAGGAATGTGCAACATAGGCACCCTTGTACCATGGTGCAAGAGTGCCTTCGATGGTGATAGCCTGCCGAAACGCTGCCAGCACAGGGGAAAGAACAAAAATGTACTGTATTGCATAAATACAGTGCATACCTGTCCTTTCTGTGTGACACAGGGCAGCGCAGCAAGGTAACTTGCTGTGCAGCTCTGCACCACAATTCCCAAACATATGCCCCTTACTACACGACGATGTTAATTTATACCACAGAAGTCTCTAGAGCAGCTAAAAAACCGAAATCTTCTGTGCAAAGATTTTTAGATATGATTTGAAATAAATAAAACAAACTACACTTAGAAAAAGACATACCCTTTTCTCTATACATGAAAAAAGATGCTTGGAGACTTTAAACAACTCCATGGCACGCCTCCTATTCGGAGCAAAGCCACACACGCATTCTAAATCATGACTCTGGCAAACTTGGCGTATTTGTTTTTAGGTCGTGCGATTGCTGTAACTACTGCTCATTTTTTCCTACTAAAATAAGGAGCAACTTTGATTAGGAAAAACATTTTGATATTGGAAACTGACAAGGTTTTTCACTTTTGTTTCCTGGAAGAATTATTTGAAACCTAATTCTGTTCACAAAACCGCATTTTCTACAACACAACTTTTGCCTCTGATTAGGGCTCCAATAGGCTAATTCGAAGTTAATGTGTTTGAATTTCAGATGACAGGACACTCCCGGTTCTCTGCCTCCAACCTGAACTGTTGAGCCTTTCAAGGATCCTTCCTCAGCCCGATGCTCTTCAACATCTGCATTGCCCCGCTCGCTACCATCGTCCTATCCCATGGGCTCAACATAGTATCCTACACAGGCAATACCCAACTTATTCTCTCCCTCTCTGACAAAACCTCCAACACCCAACTGTAGTTCACCAACTGCATGTCAGAAGTCATAAACTGGATGAGGACCTACTAAATGAAACTCAACTCCGACAAGACCGAAGTGGTCCTTTCAGGAGGACCTTCCTCTTGTCTTTAGCTTAGTGGGGACTTGAAAATCACCATGATCACATTCTATATCTGTAGGGCCTGGAACACCACTATAATCACACACTATCTATGCGGAGACTAGAACATGCCAATATAACTACATTATCTCTCGATATGAACATCGTTATCTTCACACACTATCTGTGTGTGGAATTGAACCCTGCCTTTACACAAAATGTCATTGAGGATGTGAACACAGTTTTCTTCACACACTATCACTATGGGGAAATAAAATTCACAAAAAACAGATATTATCTCTGTGGGCGCTTGAAAATCACTAAAATCGCACACTATGTCTGTGGGGTCTTGGACATCACTATATTCACACAATATCTTTGAGGGGACTTGAACATCACTCTAATCACCCATTGTCTCTGGGGACTTGAACATCACTATAATCACACAGAGTGGTGGCTGATAGGGAACGGGGGAAGGGGGCATGGGGATGGGGAGTAGAAAATAAAAAATAAGAAAGAAAACTTACCTGCGTTCGCATCACAGCCGCCACCTCTCCTCAGTCTCAGGAAGCACCCGGGCTCTCCTAAGCCAATCACAACGCTACAATGCAGCGTTGTGATTGGTTCCCCTAAGCCAGTCACAACGCTGCAATGCAGTGTTGTGATTGGTCTGAGCGCCATGGTTCAGCGCTCAGATGGGACAGGGTGCATGTTCCTCACCAGGCTGTGCATTACAGCCTGGTGGGGAAGAAGCAAAGGGTGCAGGACTGTTTGGCCGAAACAGTCCTGCGCACTATGGGAGTGAAAATCACTCCTCCCCCTGGCCCCTGCTCTGGCCAGCCCCATCCCCTCCCGGTACCTAGGAACGGAAAAATTAAATGATAAGAACTTTCAGTTATTATCATTTCATTTTTCCTCTTCACTGCTCTCAAAGCAGTGGGGCGACGCTCCTCTGCCTTAGCGGAGAAGCCGCCACTGATCACACACTATCTTTGTGGGGAATTGAACATCACTATAATCGTTCACTGTTTTTGTGGGAACTTGATCATGATTGCCTTTACACACTATCTCTGTGTGGACTTGAATATTCCTATAATGACACACAATCTATGTTTGGACATGAGCATCATAATCTTCAGACACTTCATGTGTGGATTGAACATTGTCATTACACACTATTTCAGGGGGCACGTGAACACAATTGTCTTCACAAACTATCTCCATTGGGAGTCAAAAATCACAATAACCACACACTATTTTTGAGAGGACATGAACATCACTATAATCGCACACTTTCTCTATGGGGATATGAATAACCCTGGGTGTAGTACTACGCTACGCTCGCGGAGCGTGCGTAGTTTGCGCTACTACGCACTACGCGAATTGCACGTAGCACAGTGCAAAAACGCGTAGCGTAGCGGGCATTTTTTGCTTGCTCGCGGTCCTCAACATCAAGTTGGCGACCGCGAGCGAGCAAAATCAACATCCCGGCAAGACTTTTTCCTCGTTCGCGATCAGCAACATCAAGTTGCCGATCGCGAGCGTGGAAAATAAACCTCCCGGCAAGATTCTCAACGCGGGGAGGTCAGGTTTCTCATTGCGAGTGGTCGCGTACGCTCGCGACCGCTCGCGATGAGAAACTACCAGTCCGCGTTGAGAAAGCTGCCGCTCGAGTACAAATCTACTCGAGCGGCAGAAAACGACTGCTTGCACTGTGCAAGATGCCGTTTGCAATGATTGCACAGTGCGGACAAGCATCCGGCACTGTGCAATCAGTGCGAACAGCATTTTCCTACCGCACTACGCAGTTCGCGTAGCTACGCGTAGCGTGCGTAGTGTGAGTGCACTTCGCGTAGCTACGCGTAGCACTACTACGCGAACTACGCCCAGGGTTAGATATGAACATCACTACAATCACACACTGTCTTTGTGGAGACTTGAAAATCACTATAATCCCACACTATTTCTGTGGTGACTTAAACATCACAATATTCACACACTATCTCTATGGGGACTTAAACATCACTATAATCACACGCTATCTATGTGGGGACTTGAACATCACTATAATCCCACACTATCTTTGTGGTGACCTCAACTTTCCTGTAATCACATACAATTTATCTGTGGGCTTGAACAGCCTTATCCTCACATTCTACCTGTTTGGAGACTTGAACATTGTCTTTATACACTATTTTAGTGGGAACTTGAACAAGATTATCTTTAAACACTAACTCTTTTGGGGAATTGAATATTCCTACAATCAGCACAATCTGTGTTTGGTCATAAGCATCACAATATTCACACACTTCTTTTGTGGATTGAACATTGTCTTTACACACTATTTCAGAGGGGAAATGAACACTATTGTCTTTATTCGCTATCTCTATTGGAAGTTAAAAATCATAATAACCACACGCTATCTTTGTGAAGACTTGAACATCATTATAATCACACAGTATCGCTGTGGGGACTTGAACATTCTTATAATTACATACTATATCTGCGGGGACTTGAACATCCCTATAATTACACACTATCTCTGCGGGGACTTGAACATCACTATTACCACACACTATCTTTGTGGGGACCTGAACATTCCTATAATCACTTACAATTTGTGTATGGGCTTGAACATGAATATACGATGTTACCCCGCAAAGAAACACTCCGCATACCATCACAACGCATTTTTCTCCACGCAGATTCAATGACCCCGCAAGTAATTACAACGAATCAAATACAACGAAATTTGTATGAAAAGTATTAAAGTACATTTACTCCGCAAATTAAAACAACGCATGCTATAACAACGAAAAATAAATGTTAAAATATGTTAAAAATTAGACACTTAACTACTGGCACGGGATGCCATGAAAACAGGGGTTTTAGGTGGGTAAATAATTTTAAATTAATGTAATTTAAATTAATACTCGAGTATTAATTTAAAACTGTACATTTCTTAATTATTTTAACAATATGTTACTTCTCCACTACACTCAAACACTACCCTACACGGCCCCCGGCACTACCCTAAACCCTTAAACACTACCCTACACTACACAACACCACAACACTACCCTAAAGCCTAATACACTACCCCCTGCACGACCCTCCCCCTACCCCCAGTCCAGTCCCTACACTGAAACACTACCCTGCACGACCCCCGACACTACCCTAAACCCTAATACACTACCCTATACTACACAAACACCACAACACTACCCTAAACCCTAAAATACTACCCCCAGCACAACCCTCCCCCGACCCCCACTCCGCTCCCTATACTGAAACACTACCCTGCATGACCCCCCGACACTACCCTAAACCTTAAAACACTAACCTACACTACACAAACACCACAACACTACCCTAAACCCTAAAACACTAGCCCCTGCACGACCCTCCCCTTACACCCAGTCCTGTCCCTACACTAAAACACTACCCTGCACGACCCCCGACACTACCCTAAACCCTTAAACACTACCCTACACTACACAACACCACAACACTACCCTAAAGCCTAATACACTACCCCCTGCACAACCCTCCCCCTACCCCCAGTCCGGTCCCTTCACTGAAACACTACCCTGCACGACCCCCGACACTACCCTAAACCCTAATACACTACCCTACACTACACAAACACCACAACACTACCCTAAACCCTAAAACACTACCCCCAGCACAACCCTCCCCCGACCCCCACTCCGCTCCCTACACTGAAACACTACCCTGCACGACCCTCCGACACTACCCTAAACCCTAAAACACTACCCTACACTACACAAACACCACAACACTACCCTAAACCCTAAAACACTACCCCATGCACGACCCTCCCCTTACCCCCAGTCCTGTCCCTACACTCAAACACTACCCTGCACGACCCCCGACACTACCCTAAACCCTAAAACACTACCCTACACAAACACCACAACACTACCCTAAACCCTAATACACTACCCCGTGCACGACCCTCCCCTTACCCCCACTCTGCTCCCTACACTGAAACACTACCCTGCACGACCCCCCCCGACTCTTCCATAAACCCTAAAAAAGTAACCCCCACCCCAGGCCCAATCCCCCTTACCTCTCTCTCCTCGTGGTTCCTCTCTCCTGGTTCCTTCGTCGTCTGAGGGGCGGTGCACGTCGTTGTGAGGAAACGGAAGAGCCTCAGTTTCCTCACAACGAGGTGGATCGCCATTACATCGCATGAGTTGTAAAAGCGCATGCGATGTAATGGCATGCGGAGTAATGGTATGCGGGGTAGGTGCATCATGCATTGTAATTGAATGCAGGGTCAAAGTACTTGTTATTAAAAATTCGTTGTCAACGATATTTACCCCTGAACATCCTTATCCTCACAGTCTTCTTGTTTGGAGGATTGAACTTTGTCTTTAGACACTATTCCAGTGGGGACTTGAACAAGATTATCTTTACGTATTATCTCTGTGGGGACTTGAGCATCACAGTAACCACACACTACCTCTGGGGGGACCTTGAACCACTATCCTTATACCTTATCTATGTGGGGTCATTCCTATAGTCACACACAACCTCAGTTTGGACTTGATCATCCTCATCATCTTTACACTGTCTGTGTGGATATTTGAACTTTGTCTTTACACACTATTATATTTGGAACTTGAACAAGATTATCTTCACACACTACCTGTGTGGGGACTTGAACATCACTATCATAAAACCCTATCATGACATATGATTTTTTCTTAAGACAAAGAGCATGCTGTTCCGAGGGAGTTGCCGGGGGGGGGGTAAGGTGTCAGTCCACGTCAGTTATGGGTGGGTGCTAGGAAGGGCAGGGTTGTTAGTGCTCGTCCAGGGATAGCTCCAATAAGGAGCAAGGGCCCTCACACACCCCAAGGGGTGTCATGCTTCATCATAGGGCAGCTCCTCGTTGGGCCGGCGCTGCAATGCCCAACGGGCCCCGCAGGGGGCTCTTTGCCGGAGGTCTTCTCGGTTTTGCCATCGTGAAGCTAGATGGTTTATGTGGGGGTGACCTATGTGAAGTGAGTAGAAGTGAGTAGAAGTGGGACTATGTGAATGTGATTTAAAAATGGCTCCGGATTCTCCAAGAGAAGTTTATTAGAGGAGTACCTAGTTCTAGTGAGTTGTGCAAAGGGTCAACATGTTTCTTGCCTTTATTAAAGTCCAAAAGGATCTCGGCAATTCTTCAGGACCTGTTATCCTCATCTACTCTAAGGGGGCAGCTAGATGTGTAATGGAAAGAAAAAAGTCACGTCCCCTTATGTCAGGATTCTTTAGTAGTCCTAAGTGTGTGAGAAAAAAAAATCATGTGTAAAGTAAAGAATCTATACCTTCCGGAAACAAGTAGCACCTAGAGGATAAAACAAGAGTTATCAAGCAGTAATTTATTACTTGGATAAAGACATTGTCTGAGTCACACTGGAATGAAAATAAACAAATAAAACCCGGGCGCAGAGGGGGGGGGCAGCATGTATCATGCCAGGGTTGTGAGAGGAAAGGGGAAGCAAGTACGCACCTAGAAAAAGCATCCAGTAAAGTGGCACGGCATACACAGTATGAAAAACCAGAAGTGTCAAGAGTGTAGAACCTGGTTGTATTGAATATGCAGACAAACCATGCAGATCCATCGTAGGTGTCTTTATGTAGATGTCTACACATGCAGCTAATGCGGCAAGGTCATACCTGAAGGTAATTACTAATGAAAGTATTAACAACATGCAGGTAAAGAGCAGTCGGAAAATCATTTATAAAACATTGGGTATCACAGCCCCACCACGTCATCAAGTGGTCACACACGTCATATGTCAGAATATTGTGAGTATGTGGTCATGCCACGTAGTGGTACTATCATCATAGGCTATTGCTGACAACCATGCAGTCTCTTTTCGACCCCTTATCACTCACTGGAGGGTTTTAGGTCAAGGAGTCCCACCAGGGACAGGCTGGTGCGCTCGCTGAGTTTGCGAGGGGAACCAAACTGAAAAAGGAAGTGTAAAAGGTCAAAACCTGGGGAGCAAAAAGGGACCAGTCTGCCCTGAACTGTGCTAGTAGGGCTTGCTGCCATGGGTATGCGCTTATTACGCGGGAGTGGATAAGTATTGTTATGAAAAATACTTGTCACGCTTCCTATCGAAGGTGAAGCAGTGACTTGCTCTATGGACTGCTGCTAATGTCCAATTTGTTTTGCAATGGCCACATCGTGTATCTAGAGGTGATGCTGGCCCTTAACAATTAGCCCCATTTGGTGCACTGTACTCAAAAAATGAGTGGGGAGTTGCCACGTGTAATATTAGTGGCCGACAAAGTAGAAAGGGATCTTGAATGCCCCCTTGGTGTACCACGCTAAACTAGGGAAGAAGCGTGTAGTTAAGCCAAAACGGTGCCGCATATAATTATCTATGCAGGCAAATTGGTGCATTGCGCTCAAATTAATCAGTGGGTAGTCGCCGCGTGATTGTCTTAGTAGCCTTAGTAGTGCGGAAAAACGGGGACAAAGGAAAAAAGGTGCAGCATATAATTATCTATGCAGGCAAATTGGTGCACTATGCTCAAATTTATGAGTGAGTAGTCACCGCGTGTGATAGTCTGGGCGACCCAGGTACAATGCGGTCTAAAGTGGCCCCCGCTGTGTAACACGCCAAACTGGAGATGAAGCGTGTTCTCAAGTCTTAGTGGTGGAGAGAGCGGGGACACTTGAAGGGGCTAGAAATGTTGCTGCATGCAATTTATCTATGCAGACAAAAATGAGGGGCACTACGTTCAGATCTTGAGTGCAGGGTAGCTGCATGTGATTTTCGATACGGACAAGGTACAATGAGGTTTTTAGCGGCTATGTACCATGTTAAACAAAAGAAAAAGCAGGTTATCATGCCATAGTAGCGGGGAAAGCGGGGACACAGGAATGTCACCAAACAAGGAAACGGAAAGAAAGGGGGCGCGTTCAGTATCGTACTTACTGCGGTCCACAAGGAGCCCGGTGTGGGACCTACCCTAGGCCGGCTGTCACTGGGTGGCTTGCATGTTTGAGACCGGCATTTTTTGTAGTGATGGGGGAGGAGCGGTCATCATCAAGACGAATTGTGGCGGCCATCTTGGAGTGGTGCAGGTATTCACAATGCATGCAGAACGATTTGGAAATGAGCAGCAATTTCGCTGTAACACCGGCGGCCATCTTAGAATGGGGTGTTATTGATGTATTATGGGCCACGTGAAGAATGGCTTGCAGTAAAGGCCTCGATAAGGATCTAAAAGATGACGGGAGATGGGGCTGAATGTAATGTCAGTTAGGGGGCTATGTTTCAAGGGTGCAGACCAATTAGTTTAATGAGTCTTAATGTCTCTGGTACAACAGCGGCCATCTTGGAGAGAGATGCTATTAATGGTCGCTAACCCAAGCTTGGTGTTGGATGTCAATCTAATCCTTGATAAGGACCTTCAGGATCCTGGGTAAAGAGACTGAATGGGATGTCAGTTTGACGGCTGTGGTTCGAGGTGGATGGGCGCTAAGTGGACCAGGATGACAATTGGTCACACAAGATAGTCTCTCAGAAATATGGCCCAAAATCATGAGATTGAGAGGAGTAAAGTAAAGTGAAGAAAAGAAAAGAGGGTGGGGGGTCAATGAGTCACCTCCCCCAGGGAATATCATCATGCAGGCCTGTCTGGTGTGTTTTCAAGCGAAAGACCCATCTCTGTTCCCGAATTAAGAGTGAATGGGCGGACAGGCTAGCATTTGCTGCCAAAACTGTCCACTGGATGTCATCGGGTGTATGTTGTTGTTCTACGTAGTGTGTGAGTAGTTTCGTCATGCTCTTTTTGCATCTAATGTTACTGCGATGTTCTGTGATACGCAGTTTAATTGCCCGAGTGGTCATGCCAATATAGCGCTTCTGGCACGGGCATGTAAGCATGTACACACAATTACGTGTATTGCAGTTAGTGTGGGTTCTCTGTATCCACGCGTCAGTAGTTCCTATGTCCACCTGTTTAGAGTGGCGTGTAAATTGACATACGCTGCATGACCCACAAGGATAGTGCCCAGACACCGGAGGCGGTCCCCATAGCTGTTGCTGGCATCTGTTGGGTGTGGGGAGAGGTCTAGTATGTTCAACCCTGTCCTTGATATTAGCAGTTCTTTTGAACGCAAAGCGGGGAGTAGCTGGAGACATTTCTCCAGTACAGAGTATGGGACAATGTTTCTTGATAATCTTTTGGATGTTGTTGGACTGTGGGGTGAAGGAGGTGACGCAGGTGATGACATCACTGGGTGTACGTATGTGCTGTTCCAGTAAAGACCCCCGGTGGTTATTCCTCGCCCTCTTGTTGGCTTTCTGTACCACACCCATTGGGTATCTCCTATCCATGAGGTCAGAGCTTAGGGATGCTGCCTGTCGTTTGTAGTCCCTCACGTCTAACCCTGGGCGTAGTTCGCGGAGTTGCACTACGCGGCACTACGCGAAGTGCAAAAAACGCTGCTGCACTCCGCAGAGCTACGCGAGCGGCAGGGTACGATAGAAAAATGCCGTTCGCGGTGATTGCACAGTGCCGGATGCTTGTCCGCACTGTGCAATCATTGCGAACGGCACCATGCACAGTGCAAGCGGTCCGTGCTTTCCTTTTCTGCCACTCGAGTAGATTTTTACTCGAGCGGCAGCTTTCTCAACGCGAACGGGCAGTTTCTCAAAGCGAGCTGTCGCGAGCATACGCGACCACTCGCAATGAGAAACCTGAACCCCCCGCGTTGAGAAATCTCGCCGGGATGTTGATTTTCCACGCTCGCGCTCGCCAACTTGATGTTGACGATCGCAAACGAGGAGAAATCTCGCCGGGAGGTTGATTTTCCTCGCTCGCGGTCGCCAACTTGACGTTGATGAACGCAAGGAAAAAACTACGCTACGCAACGCGTAGCGGAGTTTTTCAGAACTCCGCGATCTCCGCGTAACGCGGAGTGCAGGAAACTCCGCAAACTCTGCGAGCGGAGCGGAGTTCACCGCCCAGGGTTACTCACGTCACTACAGTTGCGTCGTAAGCGCAAAAACTGACCAAACAGAAGGTTATCCCATAGATGTTTAGGGTGGTGACTATCATACCGAAGCAGACTGTTAGTGTCGGTAGGTTTCTTGTATGTCCTAGTGGTCAGTTTACCATCATGGAGTATCACCACCAAATCCAAAAAGGGTATCTCGGTGAGTGATGTGGTCTTACTGAACTTGAGGAACTCATCAAGTGTAGGTACATGAACAAGTTTAATTTCACACGCCATCGCCGTGAGGGCTGTAACAGGCCTATAATCACAAACTATCTATGTGGAAGCTTGAACATCATTATCGTCACACACTCTTGGTGTGGGGACTTGAGCAATGTCTTTATACACTATTTCAGTGAGGATTTAAACACAATCATCTTCACATAATATTTCTATGGAGACATGAACATCGTTTAATCACACAATATCTTTTTGGGGCTTGGACTTGATTACCTTCATGCACCATTTCTGTAAGGACTTGAACTTTCCTATAATTATACACTATCTCTGTGGTGACTTGAGGATCATTAGCTTTACACTTTACCTCTGTGGGTACTTTCATCAAGATTGTAGACAGCATCTCTGCAGAAAGTCTATTGCGATACTGTAATCACAAATCACCTTTATGGGCATTATCACAACCCATCCCTGTGCAGGCATTGCCATTACATGCCATTCCTAGGAAGATGTAGTCTAATAACTAGTCTGATAAAAATGTAAGCTACTAAAAATAAATTGGGTTCCAATTGACCACTGCTTTATTCCATTTATTATTTCTCTATGTGTTAGTTCCCTTATCTTCTAAGATTTTGAGCACTTCGAAATGAATGAAATTCCGTTTTAAGTGTAATTTTTTTGTAATCATGACATATGATATTTTCTGACACATTATTAGCATTATTCATTTTTTGTGTACCCCTAGGATATGTGCAGCATACAAATATGAATGTTATTTCTGTATAGTGCTGATAAAATAAACGTTTAGTCATGTGCCTTTGACCGTATTCAATCACTAATATTAATTATTGAGTAGGTCCTCACAAAGATGGTAACACATGTTCAAATGCCCACAAGGATGGTTCTGTGTGCGATTAAATAACAATATATTTGCAAATTTGAAGCAGGATCCGGTATCATGAATTTTTTCTTAGCATTTTTTAGTTATTAGTATATTTTAAAAACATTGGGATAGGTTAGTCCCCACAAGGCAGGTATCCACACATAGTCCCCACAAGGATGGTAACACGTGCATGTGTGTGTGTGTGCGATATGTCAGTTAAAACATACCATTTTAAATTGACAAAACCACTGAAATTCACCAGTCATAGTTATCTCAAGTAACCATAACTAGTGCCTTAAAGTAACTATAACTCGCTCCCCCGTCATGCACTGCTAATTACCCTATCTATTACATCCCTCATAACATGATCTATGACATCACTGGTAACATCACTGCAACATCTGAAATTACATCGTTGATAAAAACACTGTGCATGACGGGGCAGGAGGGAGTTAGCAGGGGCCATGGTGGCTTTGCCCCCACCTGCAGCCCCCAATGATTTCTCTGCTGTGGGTGTCCCTGGTAAGAACCGGAGAACCAACGCAAATATAATGCCAGGCTCCTGCCGGCTCTCACTATGGGTGCTGGCTGGAAAGCTGGTAGGGGCTGTGGGGGCCTTGGGGCACCGCCGCATCCTCAAACTTTAAAAAAATTAAAATTTGCACACTAGCTAATAGGAGTCTCGTTTCTAGCACAGCTGCGCTGATTTCCATTGATCTGAAGTGATGCCAATGTTTGTCACAATCCTAGAAAAGGTTGAAAAACAATTCTGGTGTGATTGTAGACGTTTCATACGAAAGTAAACATGAGCTGGGTTCATCACACGCAACATGAGCATTATCTCTGACTGAACTGGGGAAGATGAGAGGGACATATATCTCCCCACACCAGCTGTAGTGGCGTAGCAAGGGGGAACTGGCCCTGTGGCAAGCAATGAAAATGAACTCTATTCACTGATTAGACAGTATAATAAAGCCATAACTTGGTTGAAGTGGATACCTACTGCCCAAGGCTCAGTGCCACTGCACCTGCTGCACTATTGATAACCTTGCTCCTGATCACGAGGTATTTATGTGAAATTAAGGAATGTGCAATGCTGTTATTGCATAAGCAATGTTGCATGTAGTTTATCGCGGTCTAATCGTACTTGTAGAGTTTCTGCTTTTCCTATATCTACCCCATGATGTAGATATTCCAACATTTTGTCACAATTTGTTGTTGTTGCTGCTGAAAATGATTCTGCTGTTTTCTTGTCTCGTTTAAATCTCATATTCTGCCTTTCGTCTTTTATGGGCCAATATTGTCCCTCAGCGTATTTAACAATCATATAGTCCCTTGAGTGAGCGCCATGTTTTTCACCAGCAGAGCACAAGCATCTTACTCCTGTCCCTGAACCCATACAAAGGCTGGCTCCTGCCCCATCACCACCACCACAGGGACAGTAATGCAACTGCAGTGAGGGACATTGACCTTTCATCTGTATCTTTGGTAGACAACTCTACAGCCTTCTCAATGTAAACTCCACTCAATCCCCAACATTGGAATTTGTCATGTGCCCATACATGTATGGGAGGAGTTGTGACATATATTATACTTACAAGGCTGGACTGGCCAGACCGGGCATCAGGCGTTTCCCCAGGAGGCTGGAATGGTAGGGGGCCGTGCAGTAGTTTTAAAAGCACTTAAAAGTTCCTTCTATATTCAGCAGTTTTCGGGCAACAATAAAAGTGTCAAGTTAATTCTGATCAATAATGTACCTGCTGGAGAGAGATTGGAGTTTTGTCTAGTGGCAGTTTTGACTCATCTAAGGTAGCACAGAGGGTTAATATGTCTGCTGCAAAGATAGTGTACCATGCATATCAAAGAACAATATTTTATGTGCATATCTCAGTGGGTTACTGCTTTTGTCACTGCATTGTTTGGTTACTGTGCAGTTCATAAGTTACAATTGTAATCTAGCACAGTGAGCTATGAACTGCCATCAAAGAGCTGCATGCAAGCTGCATGGTACAGGTTAGAAAGTAATGTTTTTTCCCAGTCTTTCATTATCCTGATGTTGCTAAAAAGGGTTTGTTTGGGTAGAAATAAATTCTTCTTATTAAAGTCAACCCTAACCACCCTTGTTATGTTCTGAATCCCGAGTTTGTGGTTCTCCAGCCCAAACACAGTACAGCACATGTAGTTCACATTGGAGGTTCCATTTCATTTTGCCTTGTGGACATGATATTCTCGCCACTGCCTTTTAGCTAGGCTTGTGGTTTAGAAATACCACATACATACATGCATTCCCCATGTAGGCTCCCTTGCAAAATTCAGTAGCTCACGTGGAATGGGCTGTGAGAATCCAATGTCAGTCTCGCCAGGTTAATGATGGAGAAATAAGGAGAGACCAAAACCAGTTTACTGCTTTTGGCAGCTATCCCAGCAGAACTGCCAGGCAACAGGCTGATCCATGATAGTGTTGGGCCCATCTCTCCTCCAATTCACATCCTCTGGCCATCTGTGGCCATTCTCTTTGACATGGATTGTGAGACGTCTGTAAATTACAGACACCACTCTCAGGATGCCTACTGTTCACCCTTGGAATATACATTCAAGTGACTGGTAGTTAGTCCTCTGTGGAATAATTTATGCAATAAATAAATATTTATATGTCCTAACAGTATAAACCCCAAATTGTCATTTTTACTGAGGAAACTTTAGCAGCCCCATTGGCAAGTACTGGGATACATACTGACAACTCAGCTGTGCTAACTTCTGATTGGGAACACTAAAGGTGATACTTCATGGTATCAAAATGATCACTGCATTAACCTTAATTTGATGCCAAAGTCAAATTTAATGTAACTTTTGTAAGAAATACAACTTATAGGAAGTTGCCACTCTGTTGCCCAATTCTTCCTGTGGACACTCACAGGTGTTGGCCACAAGACTTAAAACAGCAAACACAGGAAGAAAGTGCTTAAAAATGTGTTCTATCGCTTCATGATCCATGCCTGATAGTTAGGCAATGGTAGCAAAGCCATATGAAAAGTGAATATGGACAATGTCTTATAAAGTCCTATTTAAGTATCATGCCAAGGCCTTTGCAGAATGATAAAACAATTGACAGGTATTTTTCTCTGGGAAAAGTGGCAATCCTACTCATGATAAGTTGTGACTTATTTTCCTTTCAAAACAGGATCTCAATGAAAACGTTTGCTGCACCAAAATAAGCTATATATAATTATCTGGCAGTGGCAAAAGTGAGGTGTGGGCTCACAGTTTGTGAAGAAACCTACCAGAATTCCACTGAAGTTGGTAATGATAACACCTGTCAGGCATAGTGCTTAGAAACAGCAGAAGCTCAGTATGAAGCACTCTATAAAAACTCGTTATTATAGTATGTGAGCCGATCACTATTGAGGTAGTTCACCTCGTCCAAATAAATGGGCATTCTTCATTGATATGTGTTGTGTGCCTGAGGACTTGTGGAAAGAATACTTCCTTGGGTCTTCCAGAGTGGGATGGTCAAATCCCAACATATATGAACTCTTGGCCAAAAAAGTTTCCCAGGTATTGTTGCTGAAGCCCTCCTCTATTCCCACTTGAGTGAACTGTTACTCCTCTTGGACAGGTTTGTTGCTGCCAAGAACTATTAGATTCATGGTCCATACATTGGGTAGAATTACTAAATTTTGACGAAGCGCAGAAAGGGAAGGTGCTGCATTTGATCAAAGGGAGAGAACAGAAATATGCCATGTCTACTAAGATATGGCACAGTTCTGCTCTCTTGTAGATGGCACACTTCTGGCTCCCTAGAGCCAACACAGACACCCTTGTGCCACGATGCAAGGGTGTCTGCATTGTGGTCAGAATAGTTTATATTACTATGCGTTAAATGGCAGTCATATGTGAACTGCCTGGGCCTTTAGACTTCAGTTCACTAATGTAAATGGCAGGTTATTTTGCTGAGCCATTATTTCCTCCGTCTGGGGAATGGGAACAGGTATTTGAGGGAGTGGATGCACTGTACAAAAGTGAACTTATGTTAATAAGTAGGGTTGGTCTCATGTTCTTTCATTCTTCATTCCACTAATGCTCTCAGGTGGGGATGCCTGTACAAGAGAAATGTGATACCAATTCGACTGATCCAGAGCTGCACCCCCCCCCCAGCGCCTTGAGACCCTCACGGGTGAGTAGGACGCTTTATAAACCCCTGATTGATTGATTGAGTGAGAACTGAATACTAAATGTGGGCATTTCAATATTTTTAACACCACATTTTATTTTCAAATATGTTTCCCCAAATAGCAGCACACAAGTGTCACCTCATTCGTTGTGTGAGACTAGCATCATGACACTGGTCGTGAGATGGAGTTTTGTGCCATCGGTCGTGAGACGAGGTTGTGTAATCGGTCGTGAACACAAATCCTGTTTTCCTGCCAGTGTTCATAAGGAACCCAACAGAAATGGCGTACAGCCCGGTAACAAGGTCTTGCAAAATAACCAGATCCATACAGAGTGAACACAGGGTGTTCCAGGCTTCGTGGGATGAAAAATATCTATTTGTGGAATGTCCAAAAGAGAACACTACTTGTCTCATTTGCAGAGAAATGGTTAATGTCCTCAAAAGATAGAACGTGGAGCGGCATTACAAAACCTGGCATTCTGACTTCACAGAAAAAATCCCAATGTCCTCAAATCTGCATTCTGAGAAAGTGGCATCACTGAAGCAAGCCCTTTTATTCCAACAAAAGCTCTTTCTGTGTCAGATGAAAGAATCTGAGGCTGTAACTGAGGCATCTTTCAAAGTATGCTACTTGCTTGCAAAGCATTAAAAAAACATTTACAGAGGCAGAGCTGGTTAAGAAATGTTTTCTTTCGGCAGCAGACATTTTATTTTCCAACTATTCCAATAAAGCTAACATTATGA